>BMAT01004924.1:73987-91072 GCA_019649035.1 Elysia marginata
AAAGGAGAACTGAAAACGATAGGTTTGCTGAACAAAGTAGAGGACTTTTGATATTTGGGACTCGAAGGATATAAATGACAGATTTGGAATTGCCTGGTCAGCACTATCCAAACTTGATAAAATTTGGAGTTCGGTCTAGGAGTTAAAGAAAGAACTAAAATTAATTTTTTTTAGAGCAGCCGTAGAAACTGTTCAGTTATAATTATGGATCAGCAACATAGACAATAACAAAGGCAGCAAGCATGAAGCTAGACATCACCTACATAAAGATGCTTAGAGTAGTCAAATGAGTCACATGACAAGACAGATTTCCAAATAAAGCCCTATACGTTAAACTGCCATGCATCACAACCACAACAAAGGAAATACGCGTCAGATTCAGCGGCCACTGTCAGATATGCAAAAAGTGAACTGATCCTATGGGAACCTAAGCATGGGGAAACAAGCGTGGGTGACAACATCGTACATACATTGATCAACTTGAACAGGAATACCACGAGAACATCTTGCTTGTCAAATGGAGGACAGAGAAAGATGGAAAAAGATAGTCATAGCAAATGATTCGACTGCGGTCGCAAGATAGACAGGTGATGTCTTTAACAAGACCGTAGTAATTTTAATTCCGTTAACAATGAATGATATTGACGATGCAAATGATGAGCCTGCTTTCTTCTTCATAACATAATTTTTATCAAAATGAACCCCAATTGGTCTGGCTCATCTAAAAATTTTATTTCAGTTATAAATAAGGCACGACCATAATGATCCTCAAAATGGTCCTCAACTCTCATTATGATTTTGAAGATTTTCGCTTCTGGACCTCAAGAAGTTGACAGCCCGCTGGATTTACGCATGCGTGAAAAGCCGAAAACAGACTGTCGTTTACTGCTACACACCTTGCACTTTCTACTTCAACTCCAGTTTGTTTTGCTTTCAATGAAGTCTTCAGGAAATCTAAGCAAAGCTTTGGCCTTTGTGTCATGACTCTGGATTATCTCTAAAAGATCAAACACAAAGGCTTAGCCGAGAGTATTCTACTCTTCAAATCATCCAAAATACCTTTTGAAAGTTCCTATCTTACTTCTTAGTATCTAAGGCCGAGATTCTATACATTCTATCTAGACCTAGATCTAGATCTCTAGTATAATCTATAATTCTGAATTAGACTTAAACTTAAAGGTCTAGACTAGACTCTAGAGAATCTGCAGTCAAGTCTATACTTTAGATCCAGTAAATTCTTAATCTAAACTTGTTTTTAGACTCTACATATAGATCAAGATCCAAGTCTAGAGTTACTCTCACCTAATCTTTGAACTGAAGTTGATGCAAACCCTGCAGGCATAGATCTAGATCCAGAGATCTAGATCTAGAAATCTAGATTCTAAAGGTAATCTTCCAAACACATTATATTTAATAATATGATTTTGACTGATTCTCATGTCTTGTAACCACCTAATGAAACAGGAGTCGAGTGTCAGAAATTTTTAATCATGTGACAAATCGCCAAGATAATAGTCTCTAGATCAATTTGCAAAAAAGTTTATTCCTCTTTTTCTCTGTATTTTGAATCAAATAAATTTTTATCTTTCCTGCAATTTTTCATCTATAGGCCTATATATTTTCATTATTCATGCAATATTACTAACATAGATCTACTAATCAAGATTTAACTATTTATATATCAATTCAAATGTGAAGTTTGAGAAATAATTTGTTTTAATTTTCAAATGTAATTAATAACACATTATGTAATAGATTTTAGCAACATCTGGTGGATTTGCACTGGTTTGGATAATTATAATTATATATATACAGATCGAAGTCAAAGGGCCTATAGATATAAATTATAAACCTTTTAAAATCAAATGATCAACATTTAGATAGATCTTGCGGCACCTTGCTGTACATAATTTGATGTATCAGTGAGTGGTACATGAAACTTGCAACTAAAACACAAAGATGTTAGGCCTACGCAAGGTTTCAGCATTTACGGCAAAAAAAAAAATAAGAACAAAGAAAACATGTTTAAATGTTTTTTAGGCAATCCAACTCAAAGGGTATTGTCAGGGCTTGTTGGCCAAATCATTATCTGCGGCAGTCTGGCTTGTTTGCATTTGAAATAATTTACAGATTATAAAGCAGTTGCTATCTCTTTTTTCACCCATTTTAAAGTCGGGTGGTGAGCACTACTACCTTTATCTTGCGTTCAGGATGAATGAGTCACAAATCAAGTTTTTGAGAGCCACTGAAATGTCTTAGTTTTCTATATTTCAATTTTTCAAAATTAAATTTTTAAAAACACAAATTTTTTTTTTATCTATAATTTTGTGAAAGTTTTTTGTTGACGTTCAGAATAGAATTAGAACTTTAGACAGAAAAATGTCCTAATTATTCAAAATTGGAAAAAGTCTTCTTTCATGTGAAAATTGCAAGATTCCACTTATTTACCGTGGACGCAAACATATGTACTGTAAGTGTAAATGACACTTTTTTTGCGATTGATTTTCTTTACTTCCAGCCTTGTACTGGTGCTGGCCCTCAATCAATGTGTAGGAAACTGCTTCAGCGCTGAGATGTCAGGAAGAGTCTACAACATTCACAGTTGCACCTAAAGACTCGGAGAAAAATAACAGCGGGTGTTACCATCATGTCTGTGTTAAGACTGTCGGGAAACTTCCTAGGTCTCCCCATGCGGACATGGGCAGTTCTTCTCTCCATTTTCCTGATTTGCGTTAGTGTCTACAGAGTGTTCGATAGTCTGAACAGCCAGATTGTCATACTGAACGATTCTCGTTCTAAACTGGGTAAGTCCTTGGTATCTATCCTTGCACTCACAGTTCCGTGATTAGTTATTTTAATGAATCATACACTTGCAAAACTTTTTAATAATATATATTTTATTTTATCTTTGCCAAAAAATAAAACTTTAGAAAGGTTTTGGTATAATTCTATCCTTATAATGCACAAACTTGTAGGGGATTTTCATTTAAAGGATAAACAAGTCTTTTTTCAGAGCTGGAAACCTCATGGGGTAGACTTTGTTTAGCTACAATTAAACTATATAGGATAGATTTAAAATTCGTTTAACCTTCACCGCCACTCGCTATTTGTATACTTGAACACCATTTGTGGATGATTTTCACCCGAAAACCTGTTTTCAGCCATCTATTTTGAATTCTCCCATTCGCCACTTGTGGGTGAAAAACACCCAGCTTAGCTCTGAAGGCTCTACGGGTGACTTTCACCCACAAGTGGATTCTGCTTAATCAGCATGCGTATTTAAAAAAAAAAAATTATTAAAAATAATTCATCATTAATTTTATTGAACAGATTTAAAAAAGATAAAAGAAATATGAACCGTTGAGGAGTACAACAGGTTTTTAGAGGCAAAATGGGTTATTTTCAATAAAATTAAGCTCATTACTTTTTGTTCTAGGTGTTTTTCACCCACAAGTGGCGGTGAAGGTTTAAACACCTAAGCCTGATTTATGTAACAGCAAAATGGTCAGAGAACATGTGCAAGCAAGGGCTTTGTTGTAAGTCCTTTTAAGTGGGTGAGAACAAATAAAGAAATCTTCCGTTATGATGATATTTTTCTCACTTCCTCCCTAATTATGTTTTGCACAAATAAGTGGCTAAGAAGATGCATTTACCCGTTGGTAAACATTTTATGAGCTGTTTCTTTTGTGCCTGCTGTGGACTGAATGATTTTTTTCTCCAGATATTATTATATAATTTCATCATCCTTTTTTCATCAGAGAAAGCAATAACACAGCTGCAGCTGGAGAATATTCAAATATCTGAGAGGCAGCAGCAAGAATTGGCCAGTGAAAAAGCTCTTGTAAGTCTGTAAAGTCCTTTATTATGTTACATTTGTCCTTTGACATAATGTAAAGAAGTGAAGTATACTAATTACAATTCAGGCAAGATTATTCTTAAAAGCTAAGGAAATGAGTTTTTGTAAATGATTGTTTAGATGCAACCTAAATAAAAACATTGAATTCGAATTAATGAAAACAAGACAAGTTTTTGTTGTTATGATTATATACTTTTCAATGCTTGGAGCACTTAAGAATAAGATGGGTAAATTTCAGAGGCAGTGTCTCATTTATCCACCACATTGTATTTATGTCAACTATCTCTTATTGAAATTTGGATTTTTGTGAAGGAGTATTGATGGTTTACCATTGTAACAGAGCTGTCAACCAAATATTGATTTCAGTAGTTTAGTACCAGAATGACTGATGAAATACAGGACTACTGAGACTGAACCCAAAATACTTAAATTATAAGCTAGAACTATAATCTTTAATAAGGGACGGAAACTTTTTTTTTATAAAGTCCATTAAAATTGTTATATAAACATCAAGATCCCTCCCTAATTTATAAGTAAATAAATTGTTTTGATTTCTTGCTATCTCTATCACATATTTTGTCGGATCTTGTTCTTAAAATACTGGAACTAAATTTTAGAGTTTGGGAGTCTATGTTATTACTATTAGTTGCTTCAACATATTTTTTTTGTTGATGAAAGGTGGCGAAAGAAGGGAACCTTGAGGATGATATTATCATTGTGTACAACCGGGTGCCTAAAACTGGCAGCACCTCTCTAGCCGGCGTGGTCTACGACCTGTGTCTGATCAACAAATTTCATGTCATTCACCTGAACACCTCTAAAAACCAAAGGACTCTCAGCTTGGCTGACCAGGTAGGTCATTGTACAGTCAGGAATGTCATTTTGTTGCTGTTGTTGTTATTCTTTTTCCCTTATTTCGCTGTGGTCCAGATTTTAATCTTTTAAATTTAAATGTATTCATAAGCTGCTATTTTTTTGGTGTGTGTATATTTATGTTTCTGTTCATGAGAATGTAAAGCTTATGATTTCAGGTTTTATTTTTTTTAAAGTTTAAAAGTGTTATCCCTGTGTAATGAAGTTTAAGTTAGAGGTTCGTCTTTAAACTGAACAAGTTTGTTTCTTCTTCTAAAAATATTTTGCACCAGAAGCAGTCTTTGAATTGTTTTTAGATTATGAAGCAAACAGTAAAAAATTTGTGTGTTGAGAAGTCGATTTGGTTTGGTCAGTTTGTATGAATTGAGTACCCTTTGCATACCACTTTGAGGACAATGAATGTATTTCACTTTACTAAATTACTCTTTATTTTTCCTTCAGACATAACTCTTTGTTCTTTAAAAAAAAAAAGGTTAGGTCCTTCATAATTATTATTGGTACATTTTTTAAAATCTTTTTGTTGCCTTTGGATTGTGGCTCAATTAATAACTAATCTTAAACTCATTTCTATTTTGGTTGATTACTAGTTTTTTTTTTGGGTAGCATAAGTATTTATTTTAATCTTTGCATAAACGCTTTGGAATTACTATTTTTTTCGATACAGGAATGCAAGTTTTATAATTTTTGCAGGAATTCTGTTTTTTTGCAGTTTTTTAAACTAAAAAAGCAGAAAAATTAAAAAAAAATTAAGAGTTAAATATTAAAGAAAACCTCCCAAACTTAAGATGCATAGAACTTAGAAAATAAAATGCTTCCTCTGAGTTGTATAGCTGTGTAGGCCCTAGTACAGAGTTGTATCTATCTTTTTTAGTTTATCTACTGAAGATTCTATTGGAGCAGCTATTAGTTATCACTCAGTGCCGGACATAACACTGTTAATGGAGATTTTAAAATTTTCCTGCTTTTCGAGCATATAAGCCGCTTGCATCTTGGTTAATAACAGTTTTTTAAAAACGTTTTCTCGAAACATTAATCCGCTAACTCTCTCCCTTCCTCTACGCAGATGCATTTCATCACCAACATCACCCACTGGGAAAAGAGGAAACCTGCAATATATCACGGCCATCTTGCTTTCATTGACTTCAGCAGGTAAATTTTTTTTTTAAAAGCCGAAAAATTTTGTTTATAACTGAAAAAATAAATATTGTTCTGTATCAAGTTTAAAAGAGTTTTGTATTTTGTATGTTTAGTTCTTTATTAAGTTAAAAAGAAAATTTTGTTTTTTGTATGTAGTTCTATATCAAGTTTAAAAGAATTTTGCTATTATCATCTTTGAAAAAAACATGGTGAAGGAACTGGAAAGTACGAGTGGGCTGGGGAAAATCGGCCTCGAGTCGCTCAGACTAGTTTTGAATTACAGACCTTTCAACAACAAAAAATTTGTCGTACAACAGAAATTTTTTTTGTGGCTTTGAAATATAAAGTCTCAAAAAACAAAGCCAAATTTCCTGAAAGGCTTTGTGTATAAAAAAAGGAATTTCCGACTTCCGACTCATCCACCTGGATGCAAGACATTTTTTGTGCTTGATTTAGTTACAAATTCTTTTTGTTTTGGATAATAACCCCTAAATCCTACCAAAACTCGTTAGTTCCCCTGCAATTATAACCATTGGTACATTAAAAAATATTATTTATTCCAATTGGAAAATGGCTAGTGTGTAGATTTTTTTATTCAGATTTCTTTTTCTGATTACTTGAATGGCATGAACTATATTTCTACAAAGTTTAATTGCTTTGCAGTCAATGCAACAAAATTTCACGCTGTTCCTTACTAACTATATTGTGCTTCACTATATAATTATACTGATTTTGTTGTTCATCATATATGTGTATATATATATCTATTAACAAATATGACTGTGTGTGTCCAGGTTTGGCTTAAAGCAACCTCCAATCTACATCAACATGGTAAGAGAACCGCTGGATCGCCTCATCTCCTACTACTACTTTGTACGCTATGGTGACGACTTCAGGCCCCATATGAAGAGAAGGAAAGCTGGTGATAACGAGGTAGCTGAAAGATTAATGATTTGATTGGCAGGCGGAGATGTTTTTTTTTTTGTTTTGTTTTGGATTTGAGGGAGGGAGGGCTAATTCAATATATTGTGTAATTTATGTTTTTGGAAAAAAAAAGTCATAGTTCTGAACCTTTTTTGTTACTGCTGTTTATTGATTCCCATCTATATATCAATTACCTATCCCAAGCCTCCCCTCCCCCCCCCACACACACACACACACACACACCACACACTTTTTCCAATTAGCATGCCCGAACAAACAGCCTCAAGCCTAGTTATGGAAACTGAACAATGCTATTTGTTTTGAATCTGCTGTCGTTAGTCCAGTGTATTTCTTTAGTGCCAATTTTGAATATTAGCAGCTATAGTTGTTTTTTTTTTAAATATCTTCATTTTTGTAACATAAGACAGGTTTCATCAGAATATAGAATGAATTCTCTCGTTTTTTGTTTTTAATCCAAATCCATTCTTGGGCTTTGATTTTCTCCAAAATAGGCAGAAGAAATTAGAGTCTGTTGTGGTGAGCTTTTAGCTGAAAAAAAAATAAATGCCAAAACTTGAACTTTCAGGTACTATCATAGAGTTTGTTAGGCAATTTTATCAGTAGGTTTGTTCCAACGTTTTCCTAGTAAAACTAAAAAACTTTAACAGAACCTTTGAAACCTGATTCTTTTTTTTTTTATTTGTTTTTTTTTATTTATTTTTCTTCTTATAGGTTATTATTAGTGATAGGAGTGAGAAGGAGACAGACAGAGAGCGAGAGGGAGAGAGAGACAGAGAGACAGACATGGAATTATATGAAGTCTAATGGGCTGTATGTTAAATGCGCAATACAAATTTAATTTATTATTTTGATTATTTATTCACCCTTCCAGTCATTTGACGAGTGCGTGGCAAGAGATGGAGAAGATTGCGCCCCCAAGAATTTGTGGGTTCAGATACCATACTTCTGTGGTCACCACGCGGAGTGCTGGTTAGTGCAACATCTTGCAACAGTTTCAGGTCCTTTCATAATGGCTGCCCCAAAGCTAAGGAGTATTTAGAGTAAAAACTGTGTTTTGATCAGTCAGTTAATAAGATGATGGCAAGCTTCCTTATGTTTTTTTAATCTGTTTAACGAGTAATTTATAACAAGTCTGCTTTTTAAAAATCAAATATAATGTTATGTCACTCCACAGGGAATCCGGCAATGAGTGGGCCCTAGAGGAAGCCAAGCGTAATCTGGTCCACCACTACCTCATTGTGGGCATCACTGAAGAGCTCAGATCTTTCCTAGCTATTTTAGAAGCAGTCTTACCTCGATTTTTTCATGGCGCTTCAGCTCTTTATAATCAAGGTAATGTGAAAATCCATTTAACTAACCTCCAATGGCTCTGTTTTTCTTTTTTCTTTTTTTTTAATTACAGGTAATTGAAGTTGAATGAGGAATTTAGAAAAGCTGCCTCTGCGCTGCGCCTGTATTTTTGCACACCGTTTTGGTTCTAAAAAGCTTTAAACTAAACAGGGCTGCCATTTTCAGTTTTTTTAAGCCTAAGAAACTGAATAAACACACTTATTTTTGCAAGATTGATCCAATGAACAATGAGAATTCATTGCCACCTAATGACACTTTCGTGTTTGTGGGGACGTAACTCCAAGATTTTCACTTATTTCAGAAAATTTGAGTGGCATCCCTGTTTAAAGCAAACGTTATGAAATAGTATAAGACTAAAACCGAAGTACACGTCTATACTTTTTTATTTTAAGCTACTCAAATTTAAATAGGCTTTCTGGGAGACAACACGAGTCAAACAGGCTCAAGCTGCCTGCCTAGGCTTAGTTTGTGTTCATCATCATCATCATCATCATCATCATCGAATGTCTTCTCTTCTGAGGCCGACTTAAGACGGCATGCCAAAACTTCTTGTACTGAAGTCTGGGTACTGTATTCCACTTTTATCGGCCCATTCCACACGTTTATGTCATCCTGTCACTTTTTGGGGGTCTCTCTATGCCTTTTTTTACCTTCAACCTTCCCCTCAAACACTTATTTGCATAGAGAGTCATTAGGTACCAAAATACTGTAGCTTTGTTTCCTTGATGGTTTCCTACAGTTTTGGCTGGATCCTAAACAAAGAACTAACATCTTCATTTGACATCTTTTCAAGTTTGGGCTAGAACCCTTGAAATACAAAAACCTGTGCTTTGTTGTAAACCATCTTTATTTGCTTCAGAATGAAATATCTGGTAACAAGGAGATGCTAAAGGTTANNNTTTTTTTACAATCTCTTAACCTTTTTATCCCGTAAGACATGTATACTGGTCTAGCTCTATCTTTAGATACACCATACTTTTATGTACACCCTAAGAGTGATAAACTGGTTTGGCATTTCCCCCATTACAGGTTTTAAAATTACTCACAGGAGCTTCTCTGATCTTTTTAAACAGGATTTTTACTTTCCTTTGCATGGATTATGACAAGTGAGGGTTACCTTAAGGCTTAGAAGCTCAAGGCTCAAAGGGTTAAGGGGCACAATATACGATTTTAAGAAAGACTTAGCAACTCAAGACGTCAAAACCGATGTTTTCAAGATGTACCTAAGTGGTCTCACACTTAACATCATTCATCTTCCTCGCCTTTACCTCCGAGTCACAGTTTCCAAGGCTATATCATTATCATTGTTATTATTTGCTGTCTCGTTTTGAACAGGTAACAAGTCACACCTGCGGAAAACGTCCAAGAAATATCCACCGAAACCAGAGACGCTGGACAAGATAAAGGATTCTCACATTTATCGCATGGAGAGGGAGTTTTACGAGTACGCCGTGGAGCATTTTCATTACATAAAATCCATAACATTGAGGCGGAATATTGACGGGGATATTTTCATTAAAGAGAGAAGATTTTTGTTTGAGAAAATTCGACCCAGGTAGAGATTCAAATCGGTGAGGCTGCCTAGTTGTTTGTGGTTGTGGCTGCATGTGTGGTTTCACAAAAAATGGGAATTTATGGGAAAAGAGAAGAGGGCTGGGGAGAGAAAAGACATGATATATTTTTTTATATTCTTTTTCGATCATATCTATATTGTTCTGCAGTTAGATGGGGTGTGTGAAATGTTTGATCAATGATCATCTTTATGTTCTTAGATACAAAGGGATTATGAGAAAACGCTCATTAACTTTTTAGTGGCAGCTTCCATTGAGACGTTCCAGACATAAAAATGATCTCTCTGTTTGGTTTTTATGTTTACCAAGAGTAAAGAAAAGTCCTAGCTAGTGGCTTCTAAAATCCAAGCATCCAAGGTTTATAGGGTTTATATAAGGGGATCTAGATAGTGACTCTAGAAAAATAACAGCCAGACAGCACACTTAATTTTGCTTTACAAAGGTTTGTTCTAACAAATAGTATTTTAAAACATACAAAAGCAAAAAGAAAATTGCTGAAACGTGTGCTGAGTGATGAAAAAAATTTAATTAATTGCTTCTCAAAATGTTTTGAACCATAATCTCTTTGAACAAAACATTTTATGCACTGCATAGATTCATTTTCATCACATGGATGTTTTGTAGTCTTTAAGACAAGGTAAGTTACAAATTATTCTCTTTGTAGCAATGATATGTAAGGGTCAAGAGAAAGAAAGAGAGAAAGAGGGTCTCTCTTGGTCTGCAGGAAAATGAGAATCATAAAGATAAAGTGTTGAGAGAGTAAAAGCGCTACCGCTACTTCCTGTACGCTGGGTGAATTATCTTTCCTGCGAAGTCATACTCAGTATTTATTCTATTCATTGATTGGTTATGTGTATATAGTATACTATTCATTGGTTGGCTATGTGTATATAGTATATATAATTATATATATCAAAATTTACAAGATACCTCAGGTGTTGTGCCCTACTTATGCAGGCCTCTTTTGTGTACAATGTTTGTACCACATAATACGTTATTTATATATGTAGTCATTATTATTAACACTGTTGCATGCGTCATGAAGCATAGAGTGTCTGTTCACAAGGGACACGGTGCACAGTAGCTCAGCTGCTAGAGTAACATTATTGTCTGATGTTTCACTTCAAGGGCATGGGTTTAATTCATGGTGCGAAAAAGTTTAGGACCCAGTTGAGGTCAAACCTCACAAGCCCTAACCTGAGCCTAATGTGGATCTAAAAATGATGATCAAGTTATAAAACTTGGTCCATGAAAAGAGAATCTGGAAGAGTCTGTTCAAGAAGTGCTTCAGTGCCATTTACAAGTTTCTATGAGAAAGCCGATCTTTAGGTTTTTACTTACCTATTGTACCTAAAATAGGGGTTAAATTAATTATGGGCTTCTTTAAGCACTGTTTTGATTCGAAAAAATTACTGTAACAAGAAGAATTGAACATGGTATACAGTTTTTACTTTTCTATCATACCTAAAATAGGGGTCAAATTAATTATGGGCTCCTTTAAGCACTGTTTTGATTTTAAAAAATTAGTGTAACAAGAAGAATTGAACATGTCATACAGTTTAGTTTACAATTTGCCTAAATATTTCTCAAAGGTCCCCTATCCACAGTTATCGGTGACTGAATGATACCATTAATATCACCATTATGTCTAAATCTGTAGAGCATTGCACTAACTAATAGAATAAAAATGTAATATTTGTAGAAATATAAATGAAATCGTGAAAACTGTATACTATTATTTTGTGAAGTGAATGGCTGTAGGGGAGTGTTTGAGTAACCAGTCGTCTTGAGGTTGTAACACACAAAACGTAAAGAACGGCTCTTATATATATGTTGAGTCACCAGTTGTCTAAAACAGAGAGAAAGGGGAGTAGACCCACCTCTCTCGTTTTTTTTTCCATGGGACCGCATTAAAATTTCTGAACTTGATAAACCATATATCTATTTAAGCCCAGTGTTAATGTCTAGATCTAGGTCTGAATACCTGGACCTAAACTATAACAGTTTAGCGTAGATTTAGGCCCTAAAGAATCATAAAGAGAAAACTCTTAGGGAGTATAGAGCTACCAAGTGTTTTTCGTTTGCTAATGTGAATTTTGTTTGAAAAAAAAATATTAAATGACTAGTATAAAAATAAAAACAGCGAATACGGCACTGTGGCTCTTCTTGCACTTGCTCTTTCAAGTTTGCGGCACTGCTAATGTACATATCACTGGAGATGAATGCTTTAATCAAAAATTTGAGAGACCATCAAAGCAACCGTGCTGATTGATTTACACACGAAATACCAATAAATTTACCACAAAAAAAGAAGCAGAAACCTGGTCTACTTGCCAGATTTTACAGGGGCTGTTCAATTATTCATCGGAAGAACATCGCTGGCTTTAAAAGCTTTTATTGTGAAAATCTCTTCCTAAAAAAGAGTCTCTTGGTTTCTCTATGCTATGTGTGTATATATATATGTATGTTTTCTTGCTACAATCTGTACAGCTACATGTCTACTTAAACTGCAATACTCTTGGAGCACTATCAAACCAATGAGAATTTACTTTGTATTACGTAGGCAGCTTTTAGCCTTCTTTGTTCACATGTGACGGGTGGTGGAGGGTAAACCAATGCTGCTTTTTTTTTAAATTTAATTTCTTGCAGCAATTGGTACAATTGTAGTGTAAAGTTTGATTTTAAATCTTAAAATGGTATTTCCCATGCTGTCTGTGTACTTTGAACTACGAGTGAAAAATGCTTCATATTGTTTTATTGAGTGTTTTTTATAATTTCAATTCTGTGGCCACACGCATGAACCTGATAACCCATATTTTCCTAAAAAAAAATGAGATAAAGGTACAAGCAAGTATTCCATATTGTGCTTTATCAAACATATTTAAAGGGTTGTACTAAATAATGCTTTCCTGCAACTAAGTCACCTTCTATATGTTCTTTCTAAAAGCCAAACTTTGACCGGAAATATCTCCCTTTCACATTCATGTGGGTTATCAGGTTCATGCATGAGACCACAGAATTACTTTGACTGTCTTTACATAGATCTCCATCATTGCACTAGTGCATTGTAGCCTCAGATCACCTCTGCACTTGTTGGCCAGTTTTTCTTGCTATTGTTGTTGGAATAGACCTCAAAGTATGTGAATGATAAGTTATTGGCTGTGTTTATGAATTGTATCTTTTGGATGTCGCAGAAGTAGGAGTTCAGAAATCCTAGTTGTGGTTTTTGTTTGAATGAAGCTTTAAATCACCTGAAACTTATGATCACTACCTTTTAGTATTCTTGTAGTCTTCGTTATCCAGTCTTAACGACAAATTGATTTTTCTCGCTATTTTTCTCATGTAAACTTAAATAAGAAAAAAAAACAAAACACACACACACACAGAAGTGAACTTTTCGCATACTGAAATCAAGAACTTAAAGTGTACAGTTGATTTCAATAAATTTCTGGCATTAGGAAGCTTAAGAGGGTAAACATAAAAAATTTCAGGTTCGTGATGGTGGAAAAAAATGTGTCCTACGTCACAACTAACAGATTTTGGGTTTGGCGGTTTCTATATTACGTATTCATTCCTTGTAAAATTTATGAGAAAAGATTGGGATGTAGTGTAACAGATATATCACGTCAAGTCATTTTTATAGCATGATTTTTTAAAAAGGAGCGTGGTGGCGACATGGTATAAGCTATGTATCTCCAAGTGGAAAGGCGATGGGTGCCGGCGCCACTATAAAAGTACAAGTCGAAGGTTTGAATCATGCTAAAGGCAGATGATTCAGGCATTTCCATTTAAAGCCTACTTCTCTCCACTGCGGTACCTTGAAAATCTTTATATTGTTGTTTTTTAAATTATTTCTGAAAATACAATCTTTTGTCTCTGCCTGGTCTACACAAAACTGTTTTATATCTGTTCTAGGGTATACATTTTAAATGATGGCAATCTGTTATGCCTTTCTTCACTTGCATCTGATCGTCGGCATAATCATCACTTACTGCATTGCTGCATTTTTATCTTTGTAGTTGCTGTGTGCTCACAAGGCTGCTTTGATATGTTGTCAGTTTGTACACAATTTTGCGGTTAAATTTTTTTAAAAAGTAAATCTTTAAATTATGGTAAAGGGAAAGAATGTAAACGAAAAATGTTCACAGTCTTCCTTGCCATCTTCATATTTTTGTCATCTTCAGCATCATCGTTATCATCTATTTTATTTTCTCTATTTATCACCAACAATACCACAAAAGTGTCATCACCCTCATCACCTGTTTGCGATTGAATGCAATGCTTCATAACTGTGCTAACGATTCTCCTCTGCAAAGCTGGGCTTTCAAAGTGGAAAGTTTGACTATATTTCAGCATATTTGTTCTTCAATGTAGTCTAATTGAAAGAAAAAAAAATTTGAGAGACATCTCCATCATGAGCCCGATAATTAGCCCTTGAGTAGTAGATCATTGCTGTCTTGCAACTTGAGTGAAGCTCTTTTAAACAGGTGGGATAAAGTTTGTCTGGCTAATGTGGGTTTTAATGGCTAAATACCTTTTTTTTTTTTTTGCTGGAAATCACTCGGACTAAAATTCTTCTGTTTAGACTAAATTGTTTTAGCAGTCCCTACTGTTTGTGTGTAAAAGAGTCCCGTGATAAAAGTTTGAAGTCATTTTTGCTATCCCAATTTCCGTTTTATATATTTTTAAAGCAACAAATAAATTTAGACCAGATTAATCATCTTCATCTGTTACTGGACATTAAAGAGCCGTCAAAAAAAAAAAAAAGATTAGCTACGGTGAGAAAGTGTTGCTTTAGCTATGACAAACCAAGCTTATTATTCAAAGGCAATATTTATATTGGTGACTTTGACCTTTTTGTATGAGCAACTTTCCTGCCTTTGTTGTCATACTGTTATACATTGTAAATCATAAATGGCTATTTTTTAGCTCTCAAGTATTCCTGAGCAAGCTGTATTGCGAATTAAAAAGTTGGTACGATGCTGTTAAAAATACTTTAAGGTGTTATACTCTCAGAACTGGTATATAATTATATATCTTATCAATTTTTTTAAAAATTTGCTAATCCACACAGCTCTATTGCCACTACTCTTGTTGTTTATTTTACGAGCTAAGCTGTATAGCATACTAAGATTGCTTTTTTGCCTTGGAACTACGCAGTTCTCCCTCGTTTCTTTTCTTAATATAATAATTTTTTTATTTTGAACTGCACATTGTAGTCCTTTCCCGTAGTTGCCGTACGCTTACTAGTTAATTGGATCATTCATGGAAGGCCGGCCTGGTTTGCAAATTTTGCTACAAAAGTTTTGAAAATCAAACGAAAATCAAATGAAACTGTATCAGCAAACAAAGAAAAAAAAAGAAAAACAATTTTTTTCATTCCTTTCTCTAGAGGAAGTTTGACTTGACTGCGCAAAACTCAAACCATATAAGATAAGCTTGAAGGTGTGTTTGCCCCTCCTCCCTCCGCATCCTTTACCTGCATCAAACCAAAGTGTTAAGTTGCATGGAATGTTTGGCATTTGCAGCTTTTACAAGAAAGATACATGCTTTGTTTTCTTTGTTTGAATGCTAAAGATTTCTGTTAATCTGTTATATATCTGGCAGTATTCGCGATGAAAAGATATCTGTAAAACAGCCCTGTTTGCTTGTATTGATATTTGCATGCTTTGTTAGAAATACATTCTGAACTGTTCTTGTTTCCAACAGCACTTACCTCAATCTCTGGGCATATCATCCCCACACCCTTCGCCATCCGTGTCATGAACAATTTTTTGGTTTTGAGCCAGAGGTTAAAAACGAGACCTGTGAAAAAACTTTTTACGCTGCTACTGTTATAAAACTCAAAACAGCATTGTAATCCTAGAGTAGGACCTATAGCAAAGATGGGAAAAAAAATATGATAATTTTAATAAGAGCCTTAGTAAAAACGTTGTTTTATGATTTTCAAAATAAACCCAACAAACTGTACAAATAAACTTTTTACATGGATGGCGTTGGACTGTAGCAGTATGACCATGTTGCTAATATAATGGTCTATCTCAAAACCTGAAGCTTGGGGAAAAAAGAAAAGAAAACAAAAAAACCCACCATCAAATGGATATTATGGTCTTTTGTTTATTGACAAGGTTTACAATACTCCTATTATTCTTAAAAAATTAAGGCCAAAAAGTTGATTTTCACACTGTCAAGTACAAATGATGAGTTAATTAGCACAGATAACTATTTATGGTGGGTCTGTGTCATTTTGGCTCATCTCTGAGATAGACCACTATCTTAGCAGCATGACGATGCACTGTTTGTACTGTATTGTAACTCTTTTGAATCTTTAACTCTTGTTCGTGAGTAGTTTTGTGAGCCCGCTAGTTTTCATGAAGATTTCTTGTATGCAGCTGATTCATCTCCTAATATTAATATTGTGAATTTCATTTGCATGCAGGCTGATTGTTGATAGTTAAGATTTAATCCAGGGGGTCTTCTTCTGTACATCTGCCGTGGACAAACAAAATGCAGTATCTCTCATATGGTTTACACTGCAGATACTGCTTTTCGCTTGTCCTGAGCAGACATGTTGTTCTTTTGTATTTTTTCTTTCTCTGTCTTTCTTTCCTGGAGCAGTATTGTGCGTTTAGAAAACTTGTACATTTGATAATCATATTGACTTGACTTAATATAGTTTAATTAAGTCAATATAATGCCCATTACTAGCAATACCATTGACCCGGCAGATTTGATTTTTTAAGTGAAGGAATCTGAAAAAAAGAAGTATTTTAAGAGAATAATAATATGGGCTACAAGCAATTCAGGGACGCTATTTTTCAGTTATTTTCCTTTTTTTTTTAATTTGAGAAACTGAATAAACACACAAATTTGAACAAGATTGGTCCTATTAAAATGACAATTTATTGCCCCCAAACGACACATTGGTATATGCAGGAATGTAGAGCCAAGATTTTCAGTTATTTCTAGAAAATATTGAGAGGCGTTCCTGGAGATTCGTAGATAGCATTGCCTGTCATGGCCGCCTGTGTTGTAAAGCCTAGCGACCATATTTGTGAGGTTGCCAGGGAAAATCTGGCACAAGTCGCCCTACGATATTTTGAGTACTTATAGCCCATTCTGTAAACATAACTTTGTTATACAACCAGCTATTGATTGTTGTTTTGAAACGAAATATCTCAGGTTACAGAACCGCTGGAGCGTTTTTTTTTCAACCCCAGAAGGGGCATAAAGATCACTATATGAAAGCTGTAGTAATTAGATATAGCACTATTCCCATTTAATGCTTTTTCTTAGATATTTACAACTTTTTTCTCCTTTTTTTGTTGTAAATCAGTGAATCATTTACACCCC
>BMAT01004924.1:106578-116784 GCA_019649035.1 Elysia marginata
TGTGGTCAGAAACACAAGTATTTTAAATTACTCTAAAAATAAGACAACTACTGAAGAATTTAGAACAATGCTGTTAACCTCAGAAAACCCCTTCAATGCCACATCCAAACCCAACTTTTCACACTCAGTTACCTGAGCCAGCCTGAGGCCAGCAGTCAGGCGTAACGGTCCACTGCACCTGCGGATTATGGGTTATTGCTATTAAGTATTATTATCATTATTATTCTTACCATTATTATTGATATTATTTTTATTAATATTATTATTATTATTATTATCACCCCCTCACACACACACAAACCTCAACCCCCTAGCGTTTTTTTTCAAAATAATTTTACTACACGCACAGTCAGCCCCCACTCTCTAGCGAAAAACCCACTATAAGCCTTGTATCGGCTGCGCAGCGAGTGTGGGCCTCACGACTAAGCTGCCAACACTTCTGCGCCATCGCGCTCTCTTTTATCCTCACAAGATAGGAGCCAATCGGGAAGAAGAATCGCCTGTTCTAGCCTATTTTTAGATTTCTGTGATATAAGACTAAAAAGTCAACATTATCCAAAGGGAACTACCATCAAAGAATTTTTAATGTTCACCGAACAACCTCAAAGTAATGACAATGTAAATGATAATGATATTGGGATGAGGAAAAAAACCTGGATAGTGGTGATGATGAAGGGGATGATAATGATAAGGACAAATACGAGTAAAAGAATCCGAATGATATTAATGATGATGGCGACGATATGAATTGCCAAACGGACTGCTCAGGAAGCTAAAAGAGACAGTGGCTACCTTTGTTGTTTGATGAAAAGTTCTTCAGAAAATGATGAGTTCAAAAGTAAGAGACAACTTCTTCACTGCTCTCAGACTATTTCTAAAGTAAAGGTGAAAAATTTTTTTAGATATAAACAGAGAAAAGTTTCTCTCTGTAAAACCGGTTTGCAAAAAAAAAAAAAAATCCTTACAGAACTTAACGTTTGAAATTAATTTGAAAAAAAAATTATCCTACGTATGGCTATTAGCGGGTGATAATTTAAACATGAGTTGCCCGGCAGAGCTACGTTTTAGCCTGTTTAGCTTGTTAAGCCAATAAAGACCCTAACTGTGTACGACGCTTTCTTTTCATTTTAACACAGTTATTTCGAGATCACTGAAAGCGAAATAGCTTTAAAATAAATTTGGATAACAAATACATTGCTTTCTGCTATATAAATTTTCTCACCAACAGAGAGAGAGGGGGGGGAGAGAGAGAGAGACAGGGGAGGAGAGAGAGAGAGAGAGAGAGAGAGAGAGAGAGAGAGGAAGAGAGAGAGGAATAGAGAGAGGAAGAGAGAGAGATTAGTGGATGGAGTTTTAGATCTAGATTAAATCCATAATAAAATTCTATTTCATATTCATATCCTAATCTAGAACACATGAAGTGAGAACGATAGAAATTCAAATTTGAAAAAACAGTTGGTAATATAAACAAAACAAATCTGCCGGCTGTCATAACAGGTTATTGATGATAACACAATCACCAGCAGAGCTAGACCAGGAGGTATTTTGGAAATGATAGCCACGGTTTTAATCTTGGTAAAAAACTATCGATATGTCTCACGTCCAAGGCGAATGAGTCGGAAGTCGCAAATATTTTTTTTCAGAAAACACTAATTAAACGTCCATTTTTTTCATTTCTCTTTATTTAATATCAGCAAAAGTGTTGATATCTTATTACAAAAATGTTAATAAATTTTATGAAGTTTTTGACATTTTGGAGCTTGAAAATGTTTAGTTAGAACCAGCAATGCCTTAGAAGGTAAAAAATTCCGACATCCGACTCATTCACTCAAACGTTAGACAGTTGGAAAAACCATCCACATGACGATGATACATATTTGGAGTTATAGCCCTTAAAAGAAAATATTTTACTGTATCTCCAACTTAATAACATTAACAAAATATTTTAAATGTTATTCAACATATCGTATTCAAATAAAAAGTAATGAGTTATCGGCAACCTCTTCTTTTAATTTAATATAAAAAAGGAACTTTCATTTTTGGATCAATGTGGATGGCTTTCCCAGCTCTTCACACTAATAGTTAATACATTATTTGATCACTCACCTGTAGGGCTAAACCAGGAGAAAGGAGGGCTATAGCCATGTAGCAAATCGTGGCCAGCATACCAACAACTGTACTCACCATCCGCACAGCTTCTGATTTGTACCTGAGTCAAGATAAATCATAAAGTTTTACAACCACAACAATGTGGAAAATTCCATTGAAATAGGTCATACCTGCCTTAAGAGCGAATTTGTAAAAAAAAATCATCTTTAACAAAAGAGTCTCAAATCAGTAAAAGCGATCCTTGTTTTCTTAATTCACATTCTCGACATGGAGACGAGAGAGAGAGAGAGAGAGAGAGAGAGAGAGAGAGAGAGAAGAGAGGGGGATAACATATCTTACCTTGTGAGCCAAGGGAATAGACGATTTTAGGGTTTGCCGATGCACTCTTGCGATATGCAAAGATGCACTATATTACGATACTATTCTCTATATGTTTGCCCTCTCTTTACCTTCTCTATCCTGCAGGAACTTTCTACCCTGCTTTGCCTATCTCTTATCTCTAAAGTTTAAATACCAATGCAAGTTTGAGAAAATCAGAGGATGTGACTAAGATTATAAGTTGGTAACTTCTCACTGTCGTTCCCCCATTCCTTATAATAATGTACAATCCCTTTCTCTATCAGTCTCTTCAAGTGTCAATGCACTTTTGCGATATGGTAAGGATGCACAAGCAAGTAACTATTCTTTAAAGTTATGTCCTCTTCTACTCCTCTCTATATTACATCTTTTCTCTCTCTTTCTTTTAGTCTGCCTGTTTCTCTCTCCCCCCCCTCTCTGTCTGTCTGTCTCTAGGTTTAACTTCAATACTTATGTGCAGAGGATGCATAAGAGAGAGAGAGAGAGAGAGAGAGAGAGAGAGAGAGAGAAAGAGAGAGAGAGAGAGTTGGATAACTGTCTTTGTTAATTCACCACTCTTTCTCTAAATTACTGAAATCCTCTCCCCTCGCCTACACCTCTCTCTCATAATTTTATTTTTAATTCGTTCTCTATCTTACCCCCCACCCCCCTCTCTCACTGTCTATCTCTCACCTTAACTTGAGGTACTCATACAGACTTGTAATGTGAAGAGGATACATCAGAGGTACGACTGTCACGTAGCCCAAAAGAAAACTCAGGGCGATGCCCAAAGCTGAGACCACGTAGATGAAACCGTAGAAGAAAACATCGGCAGGGATCCCGATCTGCGAGACGGCTGACTGACAGAAAGACGATGTCGACCATTGAAAAATACATCTTCACGTAGCAGTTTATTTATCATAGCGATTTATATATTAATATTTTGGGAATGAGATTAGAGCGCAAATTTTCCTTCTTGTTTAAAATCTTTCTTTTTAAAGTCAAATGCTTGCAGGCAAGAACGGTTATTTTGTGCTCTACGGTAATTCCCGCAATTCGTAAGGTGCTCTAATGGGCTAAACACGGTGGGAAAAACTCAGTAAGAATGGAGGAGTATTGGGATGGCAAAACACACCGGAAGTCGGAAATTGCCAGATTTTTAAAAAAAGTAAACTAAGTATTGATGTGTTTTTTGTTTACAGAGTTTACGGTTGTCACATTAGGTTTATGGATTAGAAGTTCGGGAGTTCAAATCCATAATTTTCCTGATCAAATAAACCCCGGTGCAACTTAGGTATCCGTATATATTACCTATTACAGCCAGTAAAAATTCTAATGTGTGTTTGCAACAATGGTGCCTATTTGAAGACTCATTTAACGTTGGTTGCGACCCGTCAAAGGAACCCATGTTGATTAGGCCGTCAGACAACTGCAGTGGATTAAACGCTTTTTATAAAGGCACAGTTTTATTCTTTCTTTCATAATTATTTAATAGAAATATACTCATTTTTTCAAATTTAAAGCTGAAGTTTGGACAAATATATAATTATAATATTACCTTGATAAAAAGGAAAAAAGATCAAAGAATAACTTTACCTACGCTTTCAAAGGCCGCAGGGGAAAACGGTTAGTCTTTTTTCTTACATCGAAGCATCCCTTAAAGTAATTCTGTTTGCAGGGATTTGAAAGTTCTTTGCTAGTAGCGAACCGAAAAAAAGGAAAGTTCAAATCTTTTTCTATTTGTATTTTTTTCGAACTAAAAAATGCTAGAACTTAATACCATTTATGCCAATGTATTAATGTTCAATTAACCTTAATGGTATGTTTTAAATAAAAAAAAGTCATTTTTAGAGTTTAAAAAACTGGGACGAGCGGGATACACTCCATGTGAAACCGGTTTTAAAGTGTCGTGCTGCCTCCTCATTCTCTTTAGGCCTACATCGTGTAAAATTGCTTCAAGCTATGTAATGTGGATTAAGGTTTTGCTAAAACAATGCGTCGATGTTATTTACAAACCGGTTGCATACAATTTAAAAATAAACGTGTTCCCTCAATTGTTCTACCCCATCAATTTACAGCTCACGATAAGATTGTAGAGTTGTAATTAATGTAAATAAATTTTAATTAAATAAACAAATTTATGCCAAACCGGCCAACAGAAAGATGAGATATATATCATAGCCATTCCCGCCGTCATGTACACAGCTTTTATGGTATTGAATATTTTATGGCAAGATGTGTCAGGGCATACCCAAGCGTGTCATGCACAAAGCAGACAACAGCCATCTGCACTTGTCTTGTTAACAGATAACTGGCTTCATGCCCTGTTAACTTGTTTATTTTTTATGTAATTTCAAAACAAAAATAATCCATATTGCAAAGTGAGCTTTTGACAATTTTAAGTGAAACTCAAAAAGAACAATAACTTATTTGCTCTAAATTAGTGTTGAATTTCTGTAAAGAATGTCTCCCTGCATGCGGCCGGTTTGTGAGCAGCAGTAGTCATTCACAATAAAATTATGTTAAAAAGTCTAAAGTTAACGCATGCATCTTTTCTTGCCTTCTCACTGTTGTGTAAACGATTAGCGTCACAAATTTATCTAAATGCGTGTTGGAAATGATATGTTTTACAAAGCTCCATTTGACTTTCTTCTCTATTATTATAAAAAAAAAAATCATTTGAACGTATTTTGAAATCTTTCGCTCTGTGTATAACTCTGTAAAATAGTGATATTGTTGATTAACGTATGAAGTTCATGGGAAAGTTTTCCTTATATATCAAGTTTTCGCCTAACATAAAAATATGATTGTTAATCTGACTTTTAGCTCCATATAAAATAAACAATTTTAGTGTATATTAAAATCTCTCGCTCTGTGTTTAACTCTGTAAAAGAGTGATGTTGTTGATTAAAATATGGAGTTCATGGGGAACTTTTCATTCTATATCATGTTTTCGCCTAACAGTATACTTTTCGAAATCTGCAAAAACGACCCTTGTTTTCTTAATTCACATTCTCTATATCGAGGCGAGAGAGAGAGAAAGAGAGAGAGAGAGAGAGAGAGAGAGAGAGACAGACAGACAGACAGACAGACAGACAGACAGACAGAGAGAGACATAGAGAGACAGACAGAGAGAGAGAGAGAGAGAGTAGAAAATTCAAATTTTTAAAGTAATATACTTATCCCTGACCTTGACCTACCTGGAAGGTTATAAATATAGACAGCGCTACAGGCAGGAGGGCCATGCGACGTCCTCCCAGTAGGTACTCCTCCCTGGTGGCTTTCTTGGCGTCCCTGATAGCGTACCAGATCCCGACTCCTACGGGTATCGTGAGGATGACCGTGGCCACTACGTAGTCCGGAACGGTCAGTTTAGGGTCGCTTGACATTTTTGCGTCGCTCTTAAGTGGACTGACTACAGAGAGTGTTGTCAACTTTTCCCAACAAGTGACAGCGTCGTTTCGTGTTATACTTATAGAAAGACCTTAGAGAAAGTAAATAATTTCCTTAACAACCGATGCGGTCGCTTTGCCTCGTATGAAAGCTTATGTTCAAAATGCTTGCTTTATACCCAAGAGCTCTTTGGGCTTCAGAGATTGAAGTTTAGTTTCCCAAACAATCAGAGGTTGAAGACCAGTTTCGCAAGCAATCAGAGTTTGAGGCCTAGTGACCCCAAAAATAGAAGCTTGATTTTTTTTTAATCAAAAGTTATTGTTCGAAATGTTTGCTTATACGGTAAAGCATTTTGGGATCGAAATCTGTTCTGGACGAAAAAAAGAGAGAATATGGTCCAAAATGTTATGCGGGCACCGTAAAGACAAAGAATGCGAAAACATAACAACTTCGGTGAACATATATACCTGACACATTTACATATACGTTGATATATGAAGCAACATATATAAGACAAAACTACATAGAAATACGCTTTAGAGAGAATCCGGATTGCTTGTAGGAAAAGAGAGACTTAGATTTTTAAAAAATATTATCTTAACTCTATAACAATGGCCGGACGCTGTCAACGTCCGGTGCACCATTTTATATCCACGGATGGACGCTGACAGCGTCCGATGTATAGTCATATCTATGAAGGGGAGGAAGACGATGTACGAATAAAACTATGAATTAGTTCGACCCCGGATGTTGATTTTAGTAGATTGAACTTTCAAGAGAAGCTATATTTAGCTCTTTTAGCGATATTTGCAGCGACCTAGAAGTTACAACCGCATGTAGATCTAGGCTAGGTCTAGACCTATAAAAATTACGCGCAGAAGTAGGATATAATTACATGGTTAAAGAGTTAAACACAATTTTTAAAGAGTTCTAGCCATGTAATACTGAGATCGAAAAAGGCATTGGTTTCTCTCTGAAAAATCTACTAAAAGTGGAAACGGTACCTTTTAACGCCAATAGTTGTTCTAATTTTATGTAACTCTTATCGAGCATACATTGACACGATTATGTGTGTTTCGAATTATACAACCATGAGCGACCCACACATTCTAACAGTTACACGGCACAATACCCAATGATCCCCGAGAGTATCTACTTTCTATGTATAGCGTTTTCAACAAATCAACCTACGAAATAGATAAGGATAATTACATTAATGATAACAGCAATTGTATTACAAACAATAGAAATAATAATAATGATACTACTACTACTACTACTACTACTACTACTACTACTACTTTTACTACTGCTACTACTACTACTACTACTACAACAACAGCAACAACAACTACTAGTACTACTACTTTTACTACTGCTACTACTACTACTACTACTACTACTACTACTACTACTACTACTACTACTACAACAACAACAACAACTACTACTACTACTACTAGTTTTGCTACTGCTACTCCTACAACAACAACAACAACTACTACTACTACTACTTTTACTTCTGCTACTAATACTATTACTACAACAACAACAACAACAACAACAACTACTACTACTTCTACAACAACAAATACTACTACTACTACTACTACTACTACTACTACTACTACAACAACTACTACTACTACTACTTTTGCTACTGCTACTCCTACAACAACAACAACAACAACAACTACTACTACTACTACTACTACTACTACTACTTTTACTACTACTACTACTACTACTACTACTGCTACTACAACAACAACAACAACAACAACTACTACTACTACTACTACTGCTGCTGCTGCTGCTATTAATAATAATGATAATTTATTTTTTTATAGATCGGTTAAAATCCACAATCAAGGATTATATTGTGTCATTTTAATTTTCAAAGACCACTTCAGCGCAAAGTTTGGGTTTAAACAGAATAGTTTGGGTTGGTGAGCTGTTATGTCGACTTGCTCACAGGAAACACACTAGAGAACAAGGACTGACTTGATTACAATATTCATACCTTACGATTTATAAAGGCAAATGTCTACTCAGAGTATAATAAATATGCAGAGGTTTAAATTCCAGAAACTGTTGTAGCTAAATTATTTTGTATTCTAGATTTCATTGTCTTCCGACCATTTCAAAAAGTGCAGCGATTCGTAAAAGGCTTCTGGGGTTTTTTAAACAATACCTTGTTTAAGATTTCAGGCGTTGAAAAAATTTGCTTTGCGATATCAAAATAAGTCTTTTTGAGACAACATTACATTTTACTTGGCGTTTTATACTTACGTTTTCAAAGTACTACTAAACAGATCTGGTTGTAGAAGATATTCCCTTGTTATCCATTACATACGCTTGGATTATAAAAGCAAAATGAACCGAACAGGCAAATCTTATATTCTCTAAACGGACTACCAACAGAATAGGTGATTATAATTTCAAGGTTGAGTTCTAAAGACAGTGTTTAGCAAATTATAATTATAGTTAGCTTTTCAATGCTTAACACCGAAAGAATAATCACATCATAGGGAATACATCGGTATATCCTCCACAATAGTCATTGAACAATGCGAAGCAAAGAAACAACCGAAATCTATTTCAAGTTGAACAATATCAATATCTACCACGATAAGAACAATTTGATATCACGTTAACTCTTATCTTGCTGTCTAGATTTGTCACAAGATTGTGCGTGTTTTAGTCACAACAATCAAAGATTAATCTGAAAATATTTTTTTTCATTTAATTTGCCATTAAATGTACAACAAACTTTAATCAAACTGTTTGAAATGTTGTAAAGGTATGAAAACGCTTTAGATATTTGCATTGAAAAAATTAGCAAGATAATAACTATAAATGTACAAAATCAAAACTATTTGGACATATTTTGATCGTTAATAATCTATCGTCAGAAACATCCATATACATATATACAACAAGGGGTATACAAGATGACTCTAACCATCATGCTATTTAAAAGTATGCATACCAGTTAAAAACAGCTAATTTATATACTTGAAAGGTAAATGAGATAAACTACAAAGGGAAAAAAACCCAAAATGTAGCTTGCATATTTATGGCGTCAACTATGTGGAACGCATTTTTAATTTTAAAAATAGTAGATTTAAGTCTTCTAATGTATATATGCCTGTGTCGCATCAAATGCATTGAACGATTGTATTTGAGAGCACACATCTTCTATCGTTTTATATCTCAGCGTGAAACGTTGTTTTGTTGTAGTATAGGATATTGCAATATGAATAAAAGGTACTCATTTATTAGGGCTACCTGTGTAAGAATGTACATAGTTATGACTTTTTTAAGGGAATGTAAAGTGCCTAGAGTATTGATTGTTTTTTACCTTGAGCTATATATATTCAAAGTTATTACTGATATATTAAAAAGGCGAATGTATGTGAGTAAATTGATTCCAGAAAAAAACTTTTGGTTTAGTCTGCGTTTATTTAGATCAGTCAGTTTTATTTTTCAAGGACACTCAGAGAGAAAGAGAGGGCGAATAAGAGAGAGAGAGAAAGAGAGAGAGAGGGAGAGAGAGAAGAAGAAGAAGAAGAAAAAAGAATAGAGAAAAGAAGAAGAGAGAGAGAAGAGAAGACAAGAGAAGAGGGAGTGAGAGAGTGAGAGAGAGAAGAGAAGAAAAGAGAAGAGGGAGTGAGAGAGAAGTAGAGAGAGACATACAGAGACAGACAGAGAGAGAGAGAGAAAGAGAGAGAAAGAGGGAGAGAGAGAAAGAGAGAGAAAGAGAGAGAGAGAGAATTTGCAAAAAAAAGCTTATTCAACTGTACCTCAGTAAGCACAAAACCCATCCACAAACTGATACAATGAAAAGAAAGTAAATTGAATTTGAGAACCACTGAAGTAAATTTATGAGAAATTGAATAAAACTGTGATACCTAAAAAAAAATAAGTTTAAAAAAAGGATCGAATCACTGCTTTTATCTTTTTGATAAGTTTTTTCAAGCGTGATAGTGTTGGCCATAGCCTCAACCCATGGTTTGCTGCAGCTCTTTTATACAATCCGTCATACAAAATAACTCAATAAATTTTTTGAAAAGCCTTTAACACAATACAGAATGATAGAAGTGATAATATGAAATTTCTGCACAATTTACAGAAACGATAACTTGACAAAGACCGACAAAAACGACGAAGCGATAAACGAGTCAATAGCAAGATGGGCCCAAGTGCAAAACAGAAGCTTATCTCTCAGCGAATGATAAAAAAATTATCTAATTTTTTCTACTGATAGGATAGAGATAATAAGCATGTCAGTTACAGTTGAACTATATCTGGCTATTTCCACAAAGTTAATGGTGAAAAGAGAGAGAGAGAGAGAGAGAGAGAGAG
>BMAT01004925.1:15753-27547 GCA_019649035.1 Elysia marginata
ATCATCATCATCATCATCATTATTATAATGATTATTATAGATATTATATTTAATTATTATTATTATTATTATTGTTATCATCATTATAAATATTATATTTTTATTATTATTATTATTATTATTAACATTAATAATAATAATATTTTTACATGTATTATCATTATATTACTATAATAAATATTATTACTATTTACAATTTATAAAAACCAAAACAATGTGCCTATAGTAATCTATCTTGTCTTATCTATAACATAAATATTTCGGAGCATCTTTCTAGTACGTTATTAGCATTAGTGATTTGCCAAAAGTGTCACGTTTGCTCTTTCTTCCACAGATTAATAAGATCATAACTTGTTTTGGGAAACCGTGGGTATCTATCTTATTGTATACGGCTGAGAGCGTCGCTTACGACATTATTTATTCCTTTTATATGTTTTACTGAAAACGAGTACTGTTCGATGGTAAGGGCCCAACGCATAAGTCGGGCGCTGCGGCTTTTATTTTGTTTCAGGAATGAGAGTGGTCGGTGGTCGCTTTGTACTATAAATGGTTGAAATAAATAGTGTGAAAACTTTTAAAGCGCCAAGACAATAGCTAGGCACTCTTTTTCAATAATGGCGTAGTTAACCTCGCGGTCATGCAAACGCCTTGCCGCAAAACAGCATGGCATAAACGTGCCGTCGTGTTCCTGAAGAAGAACGCAACCTATAGCTTTGTTGGGTGCATCAGCTTGCACTATGAATGGCTTATTAATGTCCGGCACGCGCAGAATGGGTTCAGATGTGAGCGCTAACTTGAGCTCGTCAAAACTTTTCTGGTATTTATGCGTCCAGGCGATTTTGTTTGGGCTGGTTTTCTCAGTCAGGTCAGTTAGCGGTTGAGCAATAGCGCTAAAATGAGGTATAAATCGCGTGTAATAATTGAGAAGACCTAGCACAGATCGTAACTCTTTCTCTGTGGTAGGGATCGTTAAATTTCTTATTTTCTCTGTTTTTGTTTGGTCCGGCCTCACTATTCCTGCTTCAATAACATGTCCTAAGAATTCTATCGAGGTACAACCCACGGTTGTTTTTGATGGCTCCACGGTGAGGCCGGCGTCCTTCAATGTTTGTAGTGTCTCCTTGACGTGAGAAGCATGTTCTCGCCATGACTGTATGACTGAAAATCAGGATGTCATCGAAGTAAGATGCAACGAAGTCAAGTCGTCCCAAGGTGTCTATCATAGCCTTCTGAAACGTGCATGCGGCCGTGGACAAGCCCAAAGGCATATAATTAAATTGCATGAGGCCTCTGGATGTCTGAAAAGCTGTGTACGCCTTGAAGTTCTCGGCCATCTCAATTTGATGATAGCCCTTTGTCAAATCACATTTTGGAAAAAAAAATGGGCGCCCTTCATCTTCGCCAATAGCTCCTCTAGAGTCGATATTGGTTCAGCATCGAAAATCGTTAGACTGTTGAGTCTCCTGAAATCAATGCAAAGCCGGATTGTTTTGTCCTTTTTCATCACTACAGTGATCGGTGAAGCGTAAGGCGACGACGAGCGTCCAATTATCCCCATGGCTAACATATTGTCGATTTCTTTGTCGACGGCATCGGTTGCGTGGACCGGAATTGGGTACGGCCTTATCTGAAAGGGTTTCTCCTCCGTCAGACGGATGTGATGCTTTATTCGTGATGTCCTGCCTGGAACGTCGCTTAGGGTATCCGAGAACTGCTCTACTACTCGTCTGACCTCTCTCTGTTGGTCTGGAGTTAGTTTATCATTTATCATGACATTGGCTGGGAATTCCTTTCTTTCTATTTGTGGGAACTCTATGTTTGCATCCATGTCGGGGTCGTCCTCTTTGATAAAAGCTACTGCTGCGTGCGGGAGCAAAATGTCATGAGGTGGCAGCGGTGTCGGTTCTTCATTTTTCTTTATCAGGTTTGCATGGTAAGTTCTTAAACTTGCGCCTACCTGGCAAATGTAGTTGTTGTCGCTTGCGACTTTTTTCACTACAAACGGGCCTTGGTACCTCATAAACAAACTGTTTCCGTCTTGTGGCAACAATATAAGGACTTTGTCATCTTTTCAAAATTCTCTGTATCGAGTATGCTTGCTTCTTTTGTCTCTATACTTGACGAGCTGTGTTTCGGTATTCTTTGCCGCTATTTTACACGCCGTACTTATTCTTCTTTTAACTGATTGCTGTATTCATGTATAAAGGTGAACTCTTCCAGCATGTTTTCCTTGCCTGAGCAGATGTCGGCTAGTATATCTGCTGGTCCTCTAACTTGGCGTCCATACATGAGAGTAAAGGGCGGATATCCTGTTGGTGTGTTGGGAATTTCGCGGTAGGCGAAAAGAACAGCGGGTAGCAATTTATCCCAAGTACTCGGTTTGTCTTTTGTGAGTTTCTTTAACATGGTCTTCAGAGATCCATTCAGTCTTTCTACCATGCCGTTAGCCTGTGCATGGTATGGCGTGCATGTTCTTCGTTCAATGCCAAGCATCTTCATCACTTCTGTCATAGCCTCTGAAATAAGCTGCTTTCCATTGTCTGGCAAGATTTGTTTTGGGACGCCTAGTCGTGAGAAGACGGTGAAAAGCCCCGATACAACGTCCGATGTACGTATTTCCTTTAACGGCAGGGCTTCCGGCCAACGTGTTCCCATATCCACTAACGTCAAGATATAACGGCATTTACTCTCTGTCATAGGCAGCGGTCCGACAACATCTATAGCAACTTTATCAAACGGTTTGTCAATCATATCGGCTTGCTGCACCGGCAGTCTTGGTAGCCTGTTGCATGTCCTCTGGCATGTGTCGCACGATTTTACAAACTGTAGAGAGTCGTTCATAATTCCTGGCCATCAGAAGCTACTACAAAGGCGTTTCTTTGTGGCAGCTACTCCCATTATGTCCTGCTATAAGGATGTCGTGGCAACCTCTTAAAATAAGTCCCCGCAGAGATCTTGGGACAACTAATTGGTCTGGGCTTTCTTTGATTTCCTGTATATTAAGCCATCCTTGAAGTGGTAGCCGTCGCCTCTCACTGCCTTCTCTCTAACAGCGTTCAGTGTTTCATCCTTTTCTTGTTCTATCCGGCACGTATTTATATTTAGACTTTTAAAGCCATTGAAATCAGTATCCGTGCTCTCGTGATCGGGCGCGTGTGATGAGTTTTGCATCTCCGTTCTCGACTGGGCCCACGTTAATACGTGGCCAAACTTCTCATAACCATTCTTATCTTGTTCACGCCCGCCATCATCTTGACTTTGTTCCTTCGGAGCTGAGTCATTGATTCCAAGTATATTTCCGAGGATAATGTCAGAACATGCTGTTCTTAGAGCTAGTGCTATCACATGTCTTGTAAAAAATGTTGTTTTAATGTAGGCGTGTGCAGTTGGTAGATGACATTGTGATCCATCGAACATGGTGCACGTCGGTTATCTTCGGTAACTGTGTTGCCGTGACCCATACCTGTCATAATGGTCATCGAAATAATTATCTCGGTACCTAGATGGCGGTCCGCACGATTGCGCTCTATGTCTGAAATTGCTTCTGTTATTGTGCCATTCCTCTTTCCTGCTTTGTCTTTTGTCGCGCTCATCAGATTCGGCTGGCTTTTTACTTGTAGTCTTACTTACATTTGGGAGAAACGTTTACTCCTTTGCTATAGCTTTGCCGGGGTGCGCTGTTCGGTATTTGTCAGCTAACGTGCGTACTTCTTGAATTGACTTAGGGGATCTTTCCTTGAGAAACATAACAACATCATTATGCAGTGAAGAGTATTATTTGATCTCTGATGATCAAGTCGCGCAATTTTCCATAATTTCCTTTATCCACCTCCGATAACTCCACCCATCTGTCGACAACAGTTTCCAGTTTTGATATGAAGCTATCAATATCTTCGTTGGGCAATGGTATTGCGTTTCTAAATTTGTAGTTATAGTCTGAGGCGGTACATAACAATTTCTTTAGGAGTGATTGCTTAAGAGTTTCGTAGTTTTGCTTTTCTATTGACAATGTCTGTAAAACCTTGAGAGATTCCCCTGCTAGCAAGTTGGATAGGGCTAGAGACTTAGACTCGTCGGTCCAGTCATATGGTTCTACCATGATTTCAAACCGAAATATAAAAGCATCCATTGTATCTCCCTTTACCTCGGAGAAAGGACTCATCTTTGGTATCTTGGTAACAGCTCCTGTGATTTATTACTAGCACTTTTGATTTTAGCCGCCTTTGCAGCTTCCATCTCGGCGTTAATTTTGACCACTTCTATTTCTGCCTCTCTTTTTAGTCTTCTCTCTTCTCTTTCCATATTGGCTTGTCTTTCGGCTCTGTCTCTTTCTTCTTTTTCGCTTTGCTTAATTTCTTCTCTTTCTTCCTGGTCTCTTTGCTTCTTTTGTTCTCTTTCTTCTTTTTCCATTTGCTTCTTTTCTACTCTATTTATCTTTCTTCTTTTTCTTCTTTTCCCCTTTCTCTTATTTCCGCCTTTTCCTGACTTATGAAATCCCAGAGTCGGTCTCCGGTGAAACCCATATCTTGGCCTAGTTTGAAAAGTTGGGCGGTAAGGTCCGACATTCTTTTACTGTCTTACTCACTAAAACCCCTATGCACACTACAACCTACTTGAGCCTCTTAATTAGAGCGATCTGTTTATGACAATATGTCACTCCTATTTCACGAGCATGAGTTTGTTTTGCTTTACCGTGGGCCGACCCACACGAACGAACTATATTGACCTAGATCTAGCACAAGGTAGGGGCGAGAGAGTATGATACCTGCGATGAACACACTTCAAAAAAAATTTTAAGGCTAGCTCTCTCTAGTCTAATAAACACTTATTCTAAAATCTTAACTCAACTTTACTGACTTCACTGGTTTGATACAGCTAATCTTCTTCCAACTTAGTGATTAATTCCTAGTGGGAGACTAAGTATCTTCACCTTTTCAGCTCGGCTGCTATCTCGGGACTGAAACCTAATCTACACTTTTGTGCCTAGGTTTAGTACATGTACTAGGGTGTAGGCTCGAACCTGAGTTGAGCTAAATTAAGCCACGCTTGTGGTGAGTCGTGTTCCTCCTATTGCCTAACGGCTGCGTGTGTCACACTTACGACATCTATTATTATTATTATTATTATTAATATTATTATTATTATTATTATTCTTATTAACATTATTATTATTATTATCATTATTATTAATATTATTATTATTATTATTATTAACATTATTATTAATATTATTATTGTTATTATTAATATTATTATTATTATTATTATTATTATATTACTATTATAAATATTATTACTATTTGTACTTCATAAAAACCAAAACAATGTGCCTATAGTAATCTATCTTGTCTTATCTATAACATAAATATTTCGGAGTTTAGAAATACGTTGTCCTGGTCACGTTGTTAACGGAAAGTTAATAGAGACCTTTAGCACACGCACCGTGTCTTAATACGCGTACGTGAAAATCGGGAAAGCAGATTGAGAAACTATAAAAATAATGAAACCAGTTTCTAAAAATAGAACGTCTGTGGGTCTATTTTTAGAAACTGGTTTCGTTATTTTTATAGTTTCTCAATCTGCTTTCCCGATTTTCACGTACGCTTAGTGAGACACGGTGCGTGTGCTAAAGGTCTCTATTGATTTTATTTAAAAATACGTAAAAGTCATGACAAAAGTTTACAAAATACTTTATAGTAAAGAAAGTTTAGGTTTAAGGCGAGACCGCCATGTTGAAGGGCGATAATTCAAAAATTTCACAGTCCTTTTTTCAACATAGGATCTTGACTGGGTCGTTGGAAATGCTTTTTAAATCCCTCATTTTTTATCCTCAATGATTCTTTACCGCCTCTTTCTCCTTTCCATACAATATTTGATTATCACACTTCAAAATTATTAAAGGTTTTTAAATAGACAATGTTGTTTATTGAGTATAAATATAACAATGTAAATAAGAAAAAAAATGTACCTGTAAACATATAAAGTACATACTGTTTATACATTGCACTTATGTGTTCGATATTCGATTGAAAAATGTAAAACTAGGAATTTAGTATGAATCAGAATTTTTGTAACCTTGACGATCTCTACTCTCTAGTTTTCCGTCTAGAAAGAAGTGGTTTCGGTACACGTTTTGCTCGCTTACCGAGACGTTTTCAATTTTAGGCTATCAAACCCAACCCCTTTTGATCGACCTCGTCTTTATTTTTGACGCGATTTAAAACACCAGCAATTTCAAAAATATTTTATGTTCAACAATTATTGTCGAATAACATTTTACACCTATGTGTTTATATGTAAAGATATTTTGATTCATAAAATAAGAATAAAATATTTTGTAAAGTTGTATATATAAATTTGATAGCTTCCAAGAGAACGTTATAAATAATTGAATATTTGTATGATAATTATTTCTGCTCGAATGCATGTTAAACACAACTCCTATCGAAAGATCCTCATTTCTGTTAAAATGTAAATAATGTAAGCATTTACAGAAACGCCTTTTATTCAAATGATATCTATTCAGAGCTACTATTTTTATTTGTAAAATAACTGTGTTGTAGGTGTATGTAACTTTAAATGTACACTAAATACTGTAAATATCATTGTATTTTTGGGCAAAAGACCTATTCTACTGATTCAACCTTTGAACCGTGAGCACGAAAATTGCGACTGTTATAGCCCGCTCTGTCTTATTCAATTCCCGCCTCAAATTTCATCCTGTACATTATTTTCATCATTTCATTCTTGAATTTCATTATTGTTATTTTAATCATTTCATTCTTGAATTTCATTGTTATTATTTTCATCATTTCACTCTTGATTTTCATTGTTACTTTCATCATTTCATTACCGCTTTTTGGCCTAGCGTTAAGACACTCGCTCAGTGATCGGAGGGTGCGTGGTTCAATCCCCGCCCAGTCAAACCAAGGACTTGAAAATTGGTATTAGCAGCTGATCCGCCTAGTGTCTGGCATTATGGATTTAGTGTTAAGTCTGGATAATGTAACTGGGTATGTTGTATGCAAGCGCTCCTTATATCACTGTGTGGCAGCACGCTTTCAACTGTCCTCAGCGCCGTCTCTGATAATTATAACCTCGAAGTTGACTGGGACGTTAAAATTTTAACAAAGAACCAACCAACCATAATTTTATTCTCGATTCTAATTGTTAGTAACTATATTTATCATTTCATTTCATTCTAGATTTTCATTGTTATTTTTTAAATCTTTTTATTTTTAATTTTCATTGTTATTATTTTCATCATTTCGATCTAGATTTTCATTGTTATTATTCTAATCATTTCATTCTTGAATTTCCTTGTTGTTAATTTCATCATTTCATTCTTGAATTTCATTGTTACTATTTTCATCATTTCATTTTTGATTTTCATTGCTATTATTTTCTCATTTTAATTCGATTTGGCCATTATCCTTCTTCCTCCTCCCACCAAAACACAATGTCTGATGGTTTTTTTTACTAACCCAGAAAAAAAATAATTTATTTTATATAAGCCTTGCTTCAATTTTTTCCTATATAAAAATGTGTGCAGGTATTTGTTTAATTTTGATGATGCTTCTTCCCTTCACGCATTTATAATTTTTTTGGTGAAACTTAAATTGTAGGCGAGTACATTTTAATTCTGAGGCAACCTGCTCCCACATTCTCTAAACAAAATCTATGTTTGTGTAATTTTTGTCCCTTTTATCAAAAAGGGCTGGTCTGGCCCGCACAAGTTCGATTATACCGGCATCCTCCATTTTGAACCACGTGCATAGTGTGTAGCTGGAGTGTGTAGGCGGCGTGTTTAGTGACGTCAACACCCCTTTTCTGTCCACACAGACCAGAAAATGTCTGGCATGCTTGACGCAACCAGATTGTGCGGTAGAGCTTGTACACACAGGCTCCGTACAGACTATACGTTTTCCGAAACAGAAAAATTCTGTGCAGAAAAGTGCGGTTACACCGTTCACACAGCGTCCATACAGACCGTGCAGATTTTTTTCCGTTTCAAAATGGCGCCCACGAGGAAACGCAAGATATTTCTGCTTTGGTGGTACAGAAGAAAATCCCACCTTTCTCGTTTAATTCTGAGGCAACCTGCTCCCGCATTCTCTGTACAAAATCTCTGTTTGTGTAAGAGAGAGGTGTAGAAATTCAGTTTGTTCATTAAAATAATTGACAAAATACCCACCTTTCCCGTTTAATTCTGAGGCAACCTGCTCCCATATTCTCTGTACAAAATCTCTGTTTGTGTAATTTTTGTCCCTTTTATCAAAAAGGGCTGGTATGGCCCGCACAAGTTATATTATACCGGCATCCTCCATTTTGAAAAAAACGTGCATAGTGAGTAGCTGGAGTGTGTAGGAGGCGTGTTTAGTGACGTCAACGCCCCTTTTCTGTCCATACAGACCAGAAAATGTCTGGCATGCTTGACGCAACCAGATTGTGCGGTAGACAGAAAAAAATCTGTCCGTGGCGGTCTGGCTGCTGTGTGAACACCAAGTAGTAAAATATAACGCTGAACGCAACCGCACTTTTTCTGTATGGTCTGTACGGAGCCTGTGTGTACAAGCTCTTACACTGCTAAAGGAGAGAAATAGTGGTATTACAAAAGAAAATGTGAAACTAGCTGAACAGTATGTAGATGCACACCCGATTGGAAAACGTGAATCGGACTGGAGCGGAGCTGCGTGGATATATCACCAGAAGAGCAAAGGAGTTGACCTATATTTAGACAAAACCAGACCAGAGGCAATTTAGAGAAATAAATAATAGAGTTTTCATAATATACCACCAATAAAAAATAACGCTGGAGAAAACGTATATCGATTTCAACAAAGAAGAGGGCACCAGTTTATTAATGAGGATCCAAGTAAAGACAATTCTAATTTTAGACATGACCATAGTTAGATTTAAAAAAATTAAAAAAGAAAACGAAATGAATTTCAAAAGACTTTCTGCGGCTTTACATCCTAGTATTAGTCACGGACCAGTGGAAAGATTAAATCAAATGCTGCAGAAAAGTATTTACAAAATACAAGAAGACTGTGAAGAGGAGTGAGACATTCTCTTGCCCGCAACATTATTCAGCATAAGACAGATGAAAAACAGTTTCACAGGATTTGCACCATTTGAATTGATGCTAGGACGTAAAGTAAGAAGACCTATTCAGATTTTCCCTTAACCCTGTACTGCCCAGCGTATCATATAACATATGCGTAAACGTATCATATAAGTATGTTACATTTATGAAAATTGAAAAGGAGTCGCAGTAGAGTTATCTGGATAGGCAAGTTATTTTTTTTAAAGTAAGGTATATATTTTAGCTCTAAAAATAATGACGACTATTCCGTCACTATTTGAAGAGCTTAAGTATATACTATACTTTAAATAAATTGACTTGCTTACATTTATGAAATTAGCTTTAATGGCCGACGCACATTCCAGAAAAAACACTTGATAACTTATCCAAATATTTTTAACGCAACTTCAATCCATTGCCCGTATGAAGTTAATTGTACTATGCATGTAATTTCAATTTAAAAACAATTATGATTTGCTTTGTCAGTACAGGGTTAAACAAATCAGTAAATCAAGACATTTTAAATCTTACTCTCATGCCGTAAAACTAAAAAAAAATTAAAAAAAGATAAGTCTGATAGCATCTAAGAATGTTGAACAAAACACTGCAAGGAGTAAATTGTAATAATTAGGATATGCAAGCGCACCCAAGATATTTTTCCAAAGGAGAAGAAAATTCTAGTTTTATTTAAAAAAAGGAAATTTTCGTATAAGGAATATCAAGGAGCTTATGAGGTTATCAAAAGAAACTACTGTTAAGATAAGTCCCCTTTTTTGCTGCCCACGTTCATTTTAAACTGAGAAATTCGTCGTGGTTTTTTTTATAAAACTGGAAACTACATCAGTCTGTTTTCACAGTACAGCAGCATAATTATTGTCAAGAATTGAGGCTAAATCTTAAGGTTTTTTTAGAAAGAATTATTTGTCGTCAGTACATTAGGCCTCTATCTATCATGACCATTCCTATAAACACAGACCGTTATAAGTACCATCGCCTTTCCTCCCTCCTCTACCTTCTGTTTTCATTATACACTTTTATTATCTGGATTATGATCGTTGTCATCGTCCTCTTACTGTGCTTTATCCTTACCCTCCTCCGTGACGATTTTATGCATATTATAATGATAGATTATTTTATTCATCAACATTAACTCGGAATCCAATTCTTTACAACAAAACGCTTTCTTAAGCTCACTATTATCACCACTTTAGTATGTATTTATCAGCTCCAAATCCAATTTTCTACGATAAGAAACGTTCTCCCTCACACAGCTTAATCCCTCATTGTCGTCATCGGCATCACCATTATCATGATTTTGTTTTTGAACATATCCCAATGATCTATATATATTTTGCCACAGTCATCAACTCTAAACCCAAAGCTTTAAAACAATAAGAAGGAAAAGAAAAAAATCTTAACAAAGTGACGTTGAAAACAGGTTTCTAAAATTATACATTGTAACGCCACAACGACCCTGTGCCAGAACAGTAATTCACACAAGATGAAACTGGAGTCAGATTGTACGTTAATCCTTCTCACGTCAAGAGGCTAATCCCCCACCCTAATCCAATCGATGGCTTAACGTTCAGACTAATATACTCTATTTACAACACTTAAATTTGTTAAGTACTTGACGTAACCATGTTCCCGTCTTTGTACAGTATATTTAGCCCCCCAGAACAGGGTTAGTGTTCACGAACAAAGCAAGAGGCAGTGACAGCTTTGTTTCACGTAATGCACCACTGCTCTAGGCCTTCACAGGTTCTTCCGACACCGGTAGATTTTTTCTCGCAACAGTAAAAAAAAATCGTATGTCGCAATACCTTACATATTACAATGCGTTGATGCCTTGAATAATTCATCTATTCAGCTTCCTGACGTTCAAAATATAATTATGAAGTTATCAAAAATTTTCGGGAGAAGTAATGAAAACTTTTCATTTAAAATTAAAGTAAGAAGGAATTGAAGATAAAAAAAAAGAAGAAAAAAATCACGTTTATAAGAAGTTTTGCCAAATTTAAAACTTGCAACTTCCGACTCACTTAGTTGCCAAAGATCATCGTTTTTTTTTGCAAGACTTTTCGGATTAGAATTATGAATTAAAAATTTAAGGAACCAACATTAATACATGAACAAAGACATATGTTGCGTCCTAACAAGACATGCGTTCAGGCGTAAATGAGACCTTTGGCAAAACTTCCGTTGCTTTCATAAACAAAGAGGCTGCTTAAAAACATAAAATTTATAATCTACCTTCAACTGTTAAAGCATACGATAAAATAAGTAATTGACGTGCTTTTAGGAATGAATGAGCTATCTTGGCAAGATCAAAATGCACAAGGAACAAAGGGAGCGTATTACTGATAAAATCATATAACGCTCAATTTTATTTCAACTTAAAAAATAGTCGCATCGCAGATAATAGTTGTTGTAGTAGTATTGGTAGTAATAGTTGTAGTAGTAATAGTAGTAGTAGTAGTAGTAGTAGTAGTAGTAGCAGCAGTAATAGTAGTAGTAGTAGTAATAGTAGCAGTAAAAGTATTAGTAGTAGTAGCAGTAGCAGTAATAGTAGTAGTAGTAGTAGTAGTAGCAGCAATAGTAGTAGCAGTAATAGTAGTAGTAGTAGTAGTAGCAGTAAAAGTATTAGTAGTAGTAGCAGTAGCTGAATAGTAGTAGTAGTAGTAGTAGTAGTAGTAGTAGTAGTAGTAG
>BMAT01004925.1:84981-96051 GCA_019649035.1 Elysia marginata
GCTATCCAGACTGTTTGTGTATTTTGTGTGTTGTGTTCCTTTGCCTTTGGTACCACAAATCTTTCCACTCAATATTATTTTGCTTTTCTATCCCATCAGCTCTTCTTCTTCTTCTTCTTCTTCTTCTTCTTCTTCTTCTTCTTGTCTGCAAAACGAATAGACTTATGTATAAAAACATGTAAGTTCCTCAAACCCAACCAATTAGAAGTCGCATCGCGGCGCTGTATTGATTTAAACTATACTTCAACAGGTCGAGTGAGTTTCTATATCATAAATTATAGCGACTAAATTAATCCATTGATGATTGATTAGTCAATACAACCCGTAGCGCGGCGATTCCGAATCGTTTTTACCGTCTCAGAAAATTCTCCTCAAGTCTCAATAGAAGGAGATTAACAAGTAATGGTCAATCAGATTCGGACGGAGTTAAACGTGAAAAGACATTTCGAATTCATCGTTTATTTATTATAGAAGCCCGATGGTCCTTTTACATGACACGTATGCCATACTTTAGTAAAATCAAGTGCGGTTTTTAAACCGGAGATTTCGGTAAAAAATTTTTTTCCCCATGTAATATACCCCCTACACCTTTTCATTATGTGGAATCCAATAAAGTAGGCCTTGGTGGAATAAAAAACAGACCATAGCCGTTTAACCGGTCCGTCACCGATACTTCGCGATATTTTACTGTGCTGCCCACTATCCCCTGCCGGTTCTTATGGAGAAGTCCGCTGATGATGGCGACAAACGCGCTCCGCGTACAGGTTTTGTAGATGGAATATCAACTAAAAGCTGATTTAAACCGGAAAGCAAAAGAGTTACTTCCAGAATACTAGGATCTCTTCTTCCGATAGCTGTAACTACTAGCAGATGCGATCTTTAGTTCTGAAGTTATGATTTTTTTGAAAATCGGCTCGCGGGTTTGCCTCAGATTGGCCTTCATTTTTCTGTCTCAGCTTACTCAATCTTTTAGACAAGATGATGACTTAGATGAAGATAGATCTAGTCCAGTTGATAACAAAGAAGGCGAAGGGTGAGAGCGGCAGTGAATTAGATCCAGTCAAAGAGGAAGCGGAGACAGTTGACGGGAATGGTGTAGAAAACTCACATACTGGCAAGGTTGCAGAGCCAGATTGACTTTGCCGGGTCTTAAGAATTGCATGGTGTAGAAGTTATGATGTTTACACATTACACTGGCTCCAATCTTGATTTAAACTTTAGCTCTGAGCCAATCGAGTTTTTTAAACTCTTTGTAAATGATGCTTTGGTGCAACAAATTGATAAGCAAACCAACCTTTATGCCGATCAGAACCAATATTTAAAAATATTTTTAAATACCCTCTGTAGTAAACATGTGTCATGTCGTATATGGTCTGAGAGAGCGTCCAATTCTCTATCAAAATCATATTTTTTCATAATTTTATCTGTGGTTACAAAAACAAAATAACAAAGTAATAATAATAATAATAGTAATAATAATAATAGTAATAATAATAATAATAATAATAATAATAATAATAATAATAATAATAATAATAATAATAATAATAAAGATGATGATAGCAACCATTTATTTAGCGCTTTCCCACAAAGGCTCAAAGCGCTTTGCAACATCAGGAAAACAGAGTTTAACATCAATGACTCTAATTTACATTAAAAATGTACAATTAAAAGATCTTAAAATTACAGAATGACGATGTAAAGCATTGTGCATAAGTACACAAAGCAAAGCAGAACTGTTTTATAAAATGAAACTAAATAAAATAAGTAAGCTGTTGCATGCATCGCCGAATAATTAACACTGTAAATGGATTGACGATAATGAGGCATACTTTAAACTATTTTAAAGGTGATACAGGAATACAGGAAAAATCCTCCTGATGAGCCTAGCCAGAAGGGCGTCGATGGTGTTGATCCCCATCCCCACCTACTTTGATGTATCAAAGTATTCAGATAAACTAGTTCAAAGCGAAGACCTATGACTTCAAATTCTTTTTGAAATGGATAGGCGATGACAATCATAGTGAAGTATCTGTAGTACAAGCGATACGGGAGATACTGCACTTCGATTGTCATTGACAGATGTGCAGAGGGTACTCAGTCAGGCAAAGAATTTCAAAGATCAGAAGTAGAGAAATCAAGTTTTTCCTTAGCTATTCAATCGTACCCTAGGTTTGATCAGGAGTGATCTGTTTTCAGATCGCAGCTGCCTAGCAGGCCTATGGTTCTTAACCATATCAGATAAGTTAGATAGGAAAAACGGGTCTTTCAGACACTAGTACGTAAGTACAGTAATTTTGTTGGTTATTTTAGCCTTGACTAGGAGCCAGTGCAGATAGTTTAACCGGAGACATAGTTTCTTTTTTTTTTTCGACCGTTTCTTTTTTCGTCAGTTATGCCTTTCATTTCAATAGTCGATACAAAGAGTTTTTTTGCAGTTTCTTGGTCAATGTAAGGCCTTATGTGGCTAATTTTTCTGAGCTCTAGGTAGCAGACTTTCTTGATGTGAGAAATTCATGAACAGAATATTATCAGTTGGCATTCCTAGGTTGCTTTTTTGTTTGTTTACAAATGTTGAGAAACAAATAGTGTCCTCCCCGATTTGAACTGGTTTCAAACGAACTTTATTAAGTTTTTGTGATTTTCCTTCTACAATAATTTTTACCATGCAGTTAGGTTTTAATATATTGGCTGCCATCCTGTTTCTTATTTCTGAGACACATTTTTGTTGTTGAGTTAGCACTTTGTCCACTAGTTATGGTGGAAACGACTGATATAATTGAGTATCGTCTGCATAAACATGATGGTTAAAGGAATGTGAACAGTAATAATAATACAGGTAATAAGAGGTTGGGAGTAAATACAAAACAAACAGGCCCGAGGACAAAAACCTTGTGGTACATCAAACCTGGTTTTAATAGGCGTTGATTCAGTGGATCCGATGACAACCTTTTGGTAACGAGAGGGTAGATATTATATAAACCAATTGAAGACTGTGTCTCGAATCCCAAATGATGTCTCTAAGCGTTTAAGGAGAATGCTGTGGCGAATGGAATCGAATGCCGCTCAGAGATCTAATAATGCCAAAACAAATACTGACTTGTATGATGTGCTAGCAGTACATTCGATGTAACTCTAAGCAAAGCCGTTTTATTGCTATGTTTCATTTTGAATGCTGATTGGGGAATTATTAAGGTGTTTAGTGTGTTAAGAAAGGACTCTCTTTTCAACTGGTTTGGATAGAAATGGGATATTAGATAATGGTCTTTAGTTTTTCATAGAATTTGTATCAAGGTTTGTCGATTTACGGAAGGGAGTTACAATGGCATTTTAAAGGAATCTGGAAAAGGGCCTGACCTCAATGAATTGTTTATAAATTTGGTATTAAAAGGGCAATGGTGTGCAAAGTTTATCATAAAAACTAAACCAAAACAAAGCAAAACGAAACAGAGCAAATCAACAAAAGTACGCTTGCATAAGTTTTATGTAATTTTATATTTGAATTTATAATTTTATGTACTTCTTTGCAAAAGGAATGGGGGCCTAGATAGCTCAGTTGGTAGTGGCTTCGCTTCGTGGCCAAGAGGTCGCGGGTTCGAAACACAGCCGCGAGCACAGTCCGGGCCCCTACTGGTTGGGTCGGTGTCAGTATAATGTGACCGGCTGAGGCTAAGTCATGGTATCCCCGCTAGTCTCTGGGTGGCAGCCCGTAAATTGTCATTGGGACCCAAGTCCTGAGAGCACCTTTGAAGTGGAATTGGGCTTGTAAAAATACCCTTTAATCAATCAAGCAAAAGGAATTCAATGAGCAAAGGATGACTAAACAATAACTAGGCTGATCGAACGAGTGACAGGTGTAGTAGATAATGTAGACATCAGCTGCTGTAGGTCTTTGCAAAAACAGGCTCTTTTTTTATCCCATCCTAGCGAATATGATTCAAATGTTATAGATACAATTGGCATTAACGTCGCTTTGGGAAGCTGAAAACTGGAAATAAATAAAGAAAGAAAAACATGAATATTGTTTCTTATTGAATGTACATTTGTCAGTACGAATTAGTATTCGTATTCATTTTATGTAGTAGACGGGGGCATTCGTGCTGATACCCGCATCATTCTGTGTGCGAGCTCGGTTTTATAAACTCATGTTCTGTGCTAGACGCCGACATGGTTACAACACATTTTAAAACCAGTCTTCCTTGAAAAACATTCCATATTATTGCACACATTTTTGTGCTTTTTTGTTTCGCATATTCTACAGGCCAAATATGTAGATACAGATCACCAGTTTTGCATACATCTATTGTAAATGTATTTAGATACATGCATTTTGGGTGATAAATTTTGAAAGAAAAAAGGAAAAGAGTGTATTCAAAATAACGGCTGGTTGGCAAGTACAAAACTTGATCACTTTTATCTAAGTTCAAGAGTTCGGGAAGCGCGACAGTAAGTAAATTTACAGAGACTGAGAAATGGAGAGACATCGAAAGATGGACATAATGGCCAGACAAATAAATCAATAAAATAGATAGCTAATAGAAAAGCTGGTAGATACATAGAGATGAATACAATAGTGAGCTCAGAGTAAGGTTAACAAAAAATTGCAGTTTTATGTAATACGTATACATATACTCGCCGTGTGGCCGGTGTGAAAGTTTCTGCTACACTGGTTATTTAGTTTAGCCTCTTTCATTTCCATATCAGTATACAAACAAACAAACCAACAAAAACACAAACAAAAACGGGGTGATAGACAAATAGATAGATAAATAAAGAGCTGGATATGCAGTTTTGTTTTGATCTAGATTAGAGAAAGCGCCATTGAAGGATCAGTTTACAGACTACACATACGTGTAATACAGGTAGATAGACAGACAGATAGATAGTAATAACAATAATTATAATAATAATCATAATAATAACAATAATGACAATAATAATAATAATAATATTTGTCAACAACGACCGCTTTGTGGCGTCGAAGTGCTTCATAGAAATACATATAAAATTTATGGTATAATAGATAGGCCAACCATTCGTACTGCTCTCGTCCAAATTGAATCATAAAAATAGTAGTCTAAAATTAATACCATTTATTTAACAATAAAACATCACTACAAAGTACAATTACATAGTACCATGTTCGCCTTAATTTGTGTTCAAATTAGGGATATAGCTTGATAGACTTAACAGTGTGTGAAATTAACAAGAAATACGTAAACAATGTATTATAAATTGTTACTCCTCGAGGAAAGTTTAATGTATTTTCGTTTTCCACGTACACATGTCTGGGATAAAAGTATTTTGCCTATAGTGTCCCGGTATTCTGGACCAGTTCCCCTGGGGTAGGGTCTACAAGCTGTGGCGCGCAGATTTTATGTATTTTGGCAACTCGAACTTAGCCGAGCAGACACCTCGTGAATAAGCCGCAGTCATGTCGTAGACAGATCAAAACAACCTGTTTGTATTTCCTTCACTATACCTCTTCGATTATAAGTTACGTGGATTGTATTGTCACCGCTATAGTAAAAATGATTTCCCATATTTATACATTCAATCTTAAAACTAATGCAACACTTTGAGTACTTATTCATTAATACATCTCATTACATAATGTAGTAGACCACATTAAATGAATCTAAATAACCCAAGAATAAAATCGAGGGTATGGAGTGTGTCACAAACACCAGAAATAAAAATCGAGTAAACGAATAAAATTCCTGACGCGAGACTTGTGAGTTCTTTTAAAATCTTGAAAACGTAAAAAGTCGTGTGAAGAACGTAGAAAATAAGTTTATTCAACTTAAAATGAAGAAATCAACACGAAACAGTATTCACATCCAGCAGCAGTTGAAAATAATAACAGTGCAATTGCCAATGTCCAGAATAAACAAATCGTAGATCTAACTTTTGCAGAAAACTGCTCACTCTCTCTTCGTCCAGTATTCTATCCTCTCAGTCCTCTTAGTCTTCTTGGTCTCTCTCCACTCTCTTTTTATCAACCACGCGAGCTCTATTTATAAGCAAAACACACATCTCGAAAAAGCACACAAATTCCAGAAAATTCGACCCTTTACAAGAAAGGTGAGAAAGGCGACACCCAATCGCGAGCCAAGTTAAAAATATGTCGCCAGTCATCAAACATTATGTAAATTAACCGGAACATAGTAATCTAGATAAATCCATAAGACTAGATCTACAAAACTAATAATAGGCGATCGTTCTAGATTTTAAAGAGTTATGAAATCCGTAAGTTACTTATAACTACGAATGCTTAACACATTCCATTAAGAAAACAAGCTAACCCTTATCTAGGTCTACATTGTACCTAGCATGACTAAGGAACTAGACTAGAACAATGTCTAACTTCGTTACAGAGTGACAGGTTCCAGTTGACTTGGTTTTACCAAATACTAGTTTGAAAGTTTTAAAAATGTCATGAGTTGTAATGAGGTGTTCTTTAAAAAAAAAACCAACAAAACAACTGGCAAAAGTAGGGCTCCCTGGTCTTTGAAACTTCTACAAGACAAAGAAAATATTTTTTCCCTATGCGGGTGGTCATAAATCAATTCCTGCAAAATCTGGACTTACGATCGTTTCATTCTCGACCCGCGAAATAGCTGAACAAAATGCTATTTTTTAAAAGGTCAGTTAGTTTAAGCATCTATAAATCGAAGGTTCGAATCATACTAAAGGCAGACATTACGGGCATTTCCACAACACTTCTCTCCACTGCTAATTTCTTACCTTTAAAGTCTTTCAATCATTTGATTGCGCCGTGGCTGCCTCCACTATTTATCCTGATAATTAGCTTTGAGCCTATTTATTTGTAAGAGCAATATATGCATGAAAAAAAATTTACATTCAACCAGGGTGAATGGGGAACGCGCTGGACATTTGGCCCATTGATTTATTAACATTTTCTAAAACTGTATACCCTACCCCCCGAATAGGTTGAAGAAAAATAAAACTGTAGCTTATCTAGGTCTACGTCTTGAGCTCCTTCATTTTGAAAAACGCAATAATGGTTGACTATATAGATAGAAAATTATTGTATTTCAAGGGCTCCAACTCAATATCAGCCTAAGCGACTTGTGCTTGATTTCCTCTGGTTCAGATTGTTCTGCCTCTAAGCTCAAGTTGGGTGAAGGGCACCCTCGTCTCGTCTTTTTTTTTATCTTTCATACGCGAATCCTCTGGATCCTTGGACTTAGTTCAATAATCCCCAAGAGTTGAGAACCTGCTCACTATTTCATTGCGTTATCACTACGCCATCTTTTTGTGTTAACGTGAATTTTATTTGTTAGGTTCTTTTGATTCATCTATACATGAAATCTTTAAAAAATGAAATTCATGAAAACTGGTCAAATGACCTTAACCTATAACGGCCTGGTAAACATTGCGGAAGCGGCGAAGGTGCCATATAGAGTGTAAATACTGCAATTTATAGAACCAGAGATGTAAATAACGGATGCGCATCCGGTTTTGAGTAGGGGGACACTTACTGTGTCATGTTTGGGGGGGGGGGTGTCTAGTTAAGTAGGTTAGTAGGTCAAGTCGAGTTAAGGGCTTCGTTTAATACTGCTACAGATCTGAAAACAGAAAAAAGAAAGGAAAATTAGTGTGCGGTTATGATGTCAATGAACGGAATTGTTTAACATCTATGTGTTTGGTAGGAAGAGAACGAAACTAAACCAGAGAGAGAGAGAGAGAGAGAGAGAGAGGGAGAGAGAGAGAGAGAGAGAGAGAGAGAGAGAGAGAAAGAGGGAGTGAGGGAGAGACTCAGAGAGAGAGAGAGACAGACAAACATACAGACATACAGACAGACAGAGATGACAGCTCCTCACATTGGTTTTTTTTTCACATCTTTCAAAGCACAATCTGTAGCTGATTTATAATTTACTTTTTTGCAACGTACAATGTACTTTCCATAAAAAATTCAATAAAGTTATTCTGTATGATGCTTTAAATTTCTGTACTCTGCATTTTACTTTGTGTTCAGTGGCTCTTACAAGTAACGTTATCAAGTCAAGCTTTGAGCGATGAAAATGAAAAAACAAGTCTCGCTTGCCGATAGCGAGGTGCGTGTGGGGTCTTCTCGTTATATGACCACTACAATAGATATTATCTCTGTATGATCTCATCTCGCTCTCGCTTTGTTGCTTGTGGGGTGGCCACAACCTTATGTTTTGACTCAGTGAGCTGAAATTTTTGGCAGCTGGACTTTTAGTCAAAATAAAATATTTAGTTTCTTTGCTCAATATAATTATGGTACAGTTACTCTAACACTGCAATGCTAAAAATAGGCTACTACTTTCCAAGGCAATTATGTTGCCACGGTTGAATGGCAGTTAGTACGCAGGTACCTCTAGGGCTTGAAATTCACCTTTACAATTCATCACAACTTACCGTGACTGCATCGCTGCCAATTTCGATATACTGATTGATGTCTTATCATAATTATCACGTTCCGGCTAGCTCTCTAGAAATAAAACCTGTTTTATTCTTAGTTCTGAATATTGAAGACCGCATTCATTTCATCATCTCCTATTCCTCTATATTATGTAGTTTAGTTGGCTCTTGCCGCAGACACTCTAGTGTGGCGTCACTCTGAAGGTCAAAGTAGTCATAACGCCGTGCTTTTCATTACATTAAAAGCTTGACATCTGTTACCAATGATGAACCAATTTATCGGCATGGTAAGAAAACGTTACTTGTGACGTTCATCACTTTGGTAGTCTGACCCTTTATCTAACCTATTGTTGACCCCAACCACAGGTCAATGTGACAAATCACTCGCTCTGGTACCGGAAAAATGCTGCCCTTTCTCTCTTAGTAACATACTGGTAGCAAGAATGCTCGTGTCTAGGTGCTGTGACTGAAAGAAGCGGGACGGTTCCGAGATCAGTCTGCGCTGCCGGTCCACTGCCGCAGCAGCCCAACTGTGAACACGCGGTCCCGAGTCCTGCTGGCGTTATCATCGCAGACTTGAATTGTTCCGCGTTTAGAAATTTAGTTGTCAGTCACTCCCTCAGTCAAAGCGGTGTCTACAGGAAGCAGATGTTAGTCGTTATGTCCCATGATGTCTTATTAGAGCAGAAGTAGATCTAGATCTGGCCGTAATGAACAGTCATCTGCTTGGCTCAATTTTGATTGTGTATTCGCTGGAAAAATTCGCTAGTGTTAAACAAATCAAGGTGTTGACATAATTGTTGCACTTTTAAAAAATCATGCAAATTGGTTTTGTGCTAGGGTATATTTGTTAAAATAACAAACAGCTAATTTGCAGACCTTGTTGCGTGCTTTAGCAACACCATCATGCATTTGATATTGCGCAAGCGGAAAATCGGTACCTGTAGCGTTCAGCCTTCAATTTCTGGACAAACGTGTTCAAGCAATATCACGCACTTGATTTTGCGCTCTCTCGGATTAGTTATGTTCTTGCTCTTAAAATGCTTACCGGTATTGTGACAAACTTATTAGCAGCCAGGTATATAAGCAGGCATGAAAAATAAAATCGTGTGATTCTCTGTGGATCTAGTTGTTGTTTTTGCATGCTGTGAATGGACACTAAAATTCACCTCCAGCATTAGATATTTAAGTTGTTTTACATTTAACGAAATTAGAAAGCGCTCCTTACTAGAATACGAATGCGTTTGGGTCTCTTACTAAATGCGGTAACATGATCACCGGGAGGCCGTATTTAAAAGAGTGTATTATTACTTTTAGCTCGCGTTATACACTTACTCTGAATTTCTTCTCAAGCGCTGATGAATAAAACTAATTAATAATATAGGCTATTGTATAAGCTATGTTTCTCTAAGTGGCAAGGCGGTTGGTGCCGAAGCATCTATAAGTCAAAGGTTCGAATCATACTAATGGCAGGCATTTCGGGTATTTCCACTAAAAAGCCTATTTCTCTTCAATGCTAATTTCAAACCTTTATAATTTTTCAATCATTTGATTGCACAATGACTGCCTCCACAATTTATTTTAATAATTTAAGCGTTGTTTTGAACTAATTAAACATTAAATAATAAGGAAACGTTTGAAAAGAAGGACGGGGATATGAACAAAAATTCACGTGTTCTTCTTGGAACTTGACCGATATATATTTCATTTAATTAATCTATTTAGTTTTCCACCTGAACTGGTATCATAGAATAACTAGACTCAAAATATAAATAAATAAAAGAGATAGAGCATTCGTTGTAAAAGCTTCAGACTTTTAAGATTTTAGTATGATAATTTCCACGCTAGCAAAATGAATTTGAGTTTTACTGGCAAACTTGGTTATTCTAAATTATGGTTGAGGCGTGTTGGCAAAAAAAAAAATTAAAATTAAAATCGTGAGATAAACTCAAAATCAAAATCTATTTCATTCCTTTACCTCTTAACAAGCCAACAATATGAAAAATTTCATTGAAATTCCATGCCTTGCTCATCTTTTTGCAATAATGACATATTTTGTGGTTCATTATACGGTTTAACGATTTTTTTAAATAGAAAACTATATGTTAGTACTAATAGATATAAAAAACATAACCAAAAAAGAAACTCATCAACAAGTGTGTGGCTCTAAAAATATTTTCCACTTCTCAATGGTTGGCTTGCCAAGGATTAACCAAACTGCATGCTGGATGCTCCTAGTTAAAGTTTCAATGACACTTCAGATAAAGAGACCACTGCGCGTGACCTACAATTCAATCGTGAACCATTTGACCGCGGTCTTTGCTGAATTGCGTTTATCCAATCGAGTTTCATTCAGACTCTCCGATCAAAGTACTCGTTATAAGTCACGACTTATAATAATAGGCGAATGATTGTGGCTTGATGTGACGCATCAGTGCAATGTTTTGATACAAAGGCATAAGCGTAACTTCTTTTTGTTACCAGCGCGTTTTATATTCAGAGGGTTTTTTGAAGCGAAAGAAAAGAGAAATTGGTACCAAATGACAATGACAACCATAGTAATAATAACAACAACAATAATAATAGTAATAGTAAAAATAGTAATCATAGTACATTAATAGTCATAATAATGAGAAGAAGCTACTACTACTACCACAA
>BMAT01004925.1:120036-134579 GCA_019649035.1 Elysia marginata
ATAGGCAATTGCGGCCGGGAATTTTAGGTGTGGGTTTGTCCTGCCGTTTCAAGATAGACTATTGTTTGTTAATCACTTATCAGGGACAAATTTGTCAGGACAGCCGAAACAAACCAACATCAATCTTCGTTTACACGATACATTTAAAATTATGTTAGCGCAAGAATGGGTCTGACTAGAAAACTCTAACATAGGCAGAAAGATGCGCCTCTTTTTCAGTCTATTAATCTGACACAAAATACCCGATTTTGCCATTTCTCCACAAACGATATTTTCCTTAAACCAGCAGTATAGCGTGATATTATGTCGGACCATAGGCGTTAAGCGTTTTTTTTTTCGTATAGATTTCAAAGAGGATAGCGGAGCGATCCTTGAATCAAATTCAGGTAGATTTTAGTAATGAATGCTAGAATCCTCATGCCTGTTATCTAGAACGCGTTTGTCTTTAAGCTCTTTAAAGGAAAAATTATATGAAAATAAAATTTAGTTATTCATCTATGAACCCGCTGCTCTTGTATGCAGTCTTTTAACTCTAACACAACAGGTTAACAGTGATGATAATTTCTTTACACCAGTAGTCATTTTGTTTTTGTGTTTTAGCTGTTGTCATGAAGTGTTGAGCGCATAGAACAACGCAACGATGCGATGCTTGTGCTTCATAAAATCTTCTTTATTGATTCATGATAAATCATGTAAGTCTTACCTTCTGTTTTTGTTTCTGTTGTTGTTGTCATGCTGCAGGCGCGCTCTACGAGTGGGCCCAGAGCTACGCCGTGCCATTCTACCTAGCGGGTAGCACCATGATGTTGGCCAACATTGTCCACTGCGTCATGTCCTTCTGCCCCAAGTCTGACCACGTGAACGAGTAAACAGCTATTACACGACAAGAAACACAGAAAAACAGAACATTGACAAAGAAAACAATGATACCCAGCGAGGCGGGATTTTGTGCTTTGGCACTAATGGCTCTTAAGCATGGCGTCTTAAGTAAATATTTCAAAAGCCCAAGTTGTAAACACATTTTCCTAGGCCTTCATGTTAAATGTATAGGCAGAGTTCTTATTTGTTCCAACTCCATATTTTTTCAACTAGAAGATACTTTTGTAGCCGGCAAGTGCCTATATAAGTTCTTATTTCTACTAATCTAACTGTAAAAAGTAATGTAGATTTATGTCCCCACCGGTTCAATTTTTGCAGGACTTGGTTGCTCTCTCTCTATATGGTCTGAAGACCTTCACAGGTCGTTTTTTAAGTTGTACTTATTTGCGAGTTAGAACAAACAAGACCTAAAACAGTCTAAATATCACCTTGTTGACATAAATCATTGATCAAGCTATGTGTATAAAAGGGGCTACTTCCTTATTGAAAATGCTCAAAATTTCGAATTTCATGTAAACAACAAACGTATTGTATTTGGCCAATGTCATAAGTAACACAAGAAAACAAGCTGGTGTGAAGTTTCGAAAAAATCATCTTTACATGTACAGTAACGTTAACCGGCGGAAGAGTGCAAGTAATTATGAAGTACGAACGTTCGTTATAAACAAGTTGTAAATCCCAATTTTCATCCTCAGAGCATAGTTTTACGTCCAAGGTTAAAAAGAGATCCTAAGATTCTAAAATTACGTGTAATTTTGTGTATATAAAACTTGTTAAGTAAAATAAGAAAAAACAGCCTATTGAAACAGAATTTAATGCGTATTTTTAAAAATGTAACATGTAAATTCACATACATCTTGAAGGAGTAGAGTTGAAGACCCTGTAAAGACCCTCACAATTTGGTCAATATTGTTTGTTGAAATCAGTTCGATTTTGGAGAGAGATAGATAGAGAGATCGAAAGAGAGAGAGATACATAGAAAGAGATAAAAAGAGAGAGAGAGTGAGAGAGATCGAGTCCGAGAGGAAAAGTAAGTCATGCTTCTGTCGTATAAAACGACATATGATGCCGGGCAAAGTCTTTTGAGGAGGTAGCAAAGAATATAGGACTACTTTTGAAGGCTTTTAGCCCAGACTCATTTTACATCACACCATTGTAGATTTTCATTGTTATATAAAAAAACGAACGTTACGGATGAAAGTTGAAAGAAAATCAAAATTGAAAATCCCTCGGCTGTGACGCAGATTTGTGCATCACTTCATAACGAACAAATGTTGAGAGATACAATTTCTGTATTACCTTGGGCAGTTCATGTAAGTACATGAGAAATTGATGTAATGTTTTATTCCCGGAAAAAAACTCTGTCCATTATATAAAAAAACAACGACATATTCACGACCTCTTTCAAAGCCTCAATATTTAACTTTCATTAATAATCATATTAACTTTTTTCTGTGATGATCTTTTTGCTTTAACTGTGTCTTGAATATATAATAATCTTTTAAGCCTTTCATAAAAAAAAAAATAAAACGCAAACAAAAATTTCTTTTCTGTTATTATTGAAAACACCGCTGTGTCAGACCAACGAATATTACACCAACGTTTTACTGTGAACCTAAATCTCTCAGCTTAAAATATTGCTTGTTACACATGCATGCTGTAAAAAATCTCAAGTGTGTTCATTCTTCATCGAAAACAGAGTGAAACTATGTTTTTCTTGTGCTGATTATTTTCTTTATTGTTGCGATTGTTATCCGTGCTTATAAGGGGCAGGAATTTTTTTGATTATCAAGAAATAAACTTACTATAAACTAGCTAGCCGTATTGGTTGTATCTTAAAACCCTCGTATGTCTGTGCATTTTTCTGTTCAAGAAAGATGAGAGTGATAGAAAGTAGGGGGAAAATATAGAAAGTTCCATGGTTGAATTGAAGAGATATATATAGATAGATAGCAAGAGACAGAGAGGTAGATAGATAGAGAGAGATAGAGAGAGGGGGTTAGAGAGACTGAGAGAGAGAGAGAGAGAGAGAGAGAGGAAGACAGAGTGATGGTGAGAGAGACATAGGGACATAGAGGGACAGGGAGAGAGAGGCAGATAGAAAGAGAGAGAGGGCGTAAAATTGAATGTTAGTAGCAGATAACCAGGAAATCTAGCCAATGTTGGTTCTTCCGCAATTCTCAATCTTATCTGTATTTATTGATCCTTAATAGTTTATAAACTATGTTAACTAACTGCACATCTTTGGTCGAAACTCACTCAGGCAAAACTACATTCATTGGATGGAAAAGGTGCTCAAGAGAGATAACCAATAATTATGTATTACATAGGCATGATAAAAAAATATTATTACTCCCCTTTAATGAGCGTAGCGTTGTGTAACATTTTTCAAATTTAAATGGAGAATTTCTTACTAGTGCCAGGGAAAGTTTGAGATTTAAAGAAGAGTAATAACAAAAACAAGCTCTACTTAAGAAAAAAAATTCTCTATAACAAAAAATCTTATGAACAAAACAAAAAAATGTTGCATGTTGTATTAAACAAACTCTATTAGGTAAGCTTTTGTGGCCTTTTCTCCTTGACATCAATTCTTATCTTCATAACGGATAGAAAGAAATAATAAGTCACAAAATTTTACCTTTCTACTATTTTTAAATTTTACGAGAAAAAGGTATAATACGTAATTTTGTTTTATCGTACCCAGGGAATTATACCATTAAATTTCTACTATAAAAAGTAAAAAGATGACAAAAAGAAAAAAAAATCTAATGAAAAATTATGATTCAGAAGGTGGGATCAGGAATACAAAAAATGAAAACAATTTCAAAGTTATGGTATCAAAGAGCCGTAAAACATAAAGAGCGCCTTTAATAATTTTAAGAAATAAATAATAATATGACTGTTCTGCAATCGATCTTTCAGATTCGAAAAACAAAAATATTTAAAGAAATCGCCTCTATACAAAAAAGAATCAAACAAACTAGAATATAAACCTACAAAAAACCTAAAAGATATCTTAAATTTACCATTACTTCTGATAGTTAGTTGTTTAAGCTATAGGTTCAATACGTTTAAAGCACTGAAACTGTCGACGCCCTTTAATTTTTTTTAACAAGGTAAATGCAAGACCAAAACATTGAGGCGGGCGGATCAGTGATAACCTCCCTTTCCCCGCAAAAAAAAAAAGTTAATATGATGATAATGGAGTATCGGTGGAATAATGAGGGCTTGCATCCCGTCCAAATGAGTCGGATGTCGCAAAATTCAGCTAAGTTTTACATCTGACCGTTTATTCTTGATTCTGCAGGTTCTCATACTAACCAGTTATGTACTAGTGACTAAAACTGAATATCTTCCAACATGTGCAAATGGATGAGACGTCGGGTATTAACTTAACATGGCGATGGAATTTTGAATACTGCATTTTTTGGAGCAGCCTCGAATTGTCCATAAGCGTATGAAACTATGAAATAGTTATTTGTGAGAAGATAATGCAGCTTTTTTTATTTTAAATGTAGAGAAAAGGAGGTATAAGCTTACTTTTTAAATGCGCTTTTGACACCCGACACATTCGGACTGATTGCAAGACAAAATTACATATGCATAAGACACATCAAACAATCGAACTGTGTCAACTGTCACCCAAATCCATTCCACTTCTACGTAAAACCAACAAAGAAATTAAGTGAAACGAACATGAGAGTAGACAAACTTAAAAACCGTGACAGAGCGAAACTCTGGCACACTGGATTTTGAAAGGATGGCCCAACAACACTGATCGTGTTGTATTGAGTTCTTAGCATAATTATGCCTAACTGTGAAGAATTTCGGTCTATGAAAACCGAAAACCTGGGTTCTTCTTTGTTTTAACTCACAATTGGTAAAACGGAAATATTGATGTCTAAATGTCTTGCAATAAGGAAGATATAGAGTAACACAAGCCTCACAAAAAGTGAGATTATTGCAAGCCGAATTTACTTTTTTTGTATATGAAAATGAGACCTTATATAGACCCTTTTCTGCCACTGCACCAAAATTTCCCTAAATTTAAAAAAAATTGAAGTTAGAACAAACAAAAACTCGAATGACGAAGTCCTCAACATCCACAATAATTTCTACAAATTAAAAAAGAAATAAATGACCACAGCTCTTCTTAAGCAACTGAACTAAAACTTGGCCACTAAAAACCTTGAAAGGAAGAATTATTAGGGAATAAGTGAATTGAAAGAATATACTGGAAAGTAAAAACGACAAAAGCAGGTAGACAGACATTTGTACCCATGATACAGAATACACACACACATCACGTTATTGTGAACTTCAATAATGCATGGCATGTTTTCTCTTGCTAAACCTGTAATTTTAGGTTTCACTTACTGCTTTAATTTTGTCAATTTTTCTCTCAAGCCTTTAAATCCCTTTACATAGTCGCAATTACCAAAAATGCATCCCTTCGTTACTAAAGGTATGCTAAAATCTCTCTTTGTTATTACAGCAACTCTTAGGTTTGTTAAAAAGACTTAAGTAAAACTGAAGCGGAATTTTTGCTGTTATTTTAATCAGACTCAAGCTGTTTTATAAAAATCTCTTTTTTCCTAGTTCATCGCCGGGCTGTGGGACTTGATTTTAATAAAAGAATCTTAAACGTACCGAATTTTTATTTAACAAAAACTGAGCTCGATCTATTGACTATGGAAATAAACTTTTCCCATGTATTTTAAGTAAATTAACACACTTAAATTATATATTGAACTTTGAGAAAACTCAACATGTAAAAATAACACTGAAATAAAATACTTTAAAAACTAACTGTAAGCAACTCTTAACTTATGATGAGTAAAATAGAATGTCAAAACTGGAAAAAGCCAGCATGTACGAGAGTATTAGAAAGAGAAACCTGTTTATAACGTTACCAGATTAGTACGAAGTCGTGGGGAATGATAGCAGTGCCGCCACTTTAATTCTAGATTCTTTAGTTGGGGCAATAAACAATCGTACTGTCTGGTAATGAAGTATTTTCATAACAAACATAACGCAAAAGAAATAGTTGATAACAAAATAATGATCTGCTATCGGTTCGCCCTCAAATTAGAGAAACAAACAAAAAGTGAAAACCTCCATCATAAATATGATAAGAGGAAATGATCACACATAATATAAGTAAGACTTAAGATACTAGAAACACGCTAAGGACAGGAGGGGGGTGGGGGTGAGGGAAGGGTGTTCAGATGCATAAACTGGGCTGCTGCATAATCGGGCGTGGACTCACAATGTAAGGTAGGCCTAGATCTAGATAATGGTCAACAGAGGCCCAATCAGGCAGACATCAGATGCCCCAGGGCTTTGTCTCTGGACATACGATGACCCTTTGCTCCTCCTCTGTTTGGGGGTAGTTTCTTTGATGAGAGCATTTTGTACTGCGTTTGGCGAGCCGATTAATGCTTGTTTTACTTGTACGCATTGTGTGCAAATCATAATAACTATTTGTGTGTTGTACTGACTGTACTGTGGATTTCGTTTTCTTTCAGTTTTAGTTGTGTGAGTTTTTGAGCAGTTATGTTTATCATTTGCCTACTCTATCCTACGCTTAAAGGAAATCGTGTTAAATTTCATAAATTACTTGAAGTGCTTAATTTTGTACTCTGAAAGGTATTAAACTGAAAAACTCAACAAAACTACAATGATCTCTTAAAATGACGGAATAATAAAAACAGTTATTAAGTTTCTTCAATAAAATTTCTTTTAAATCGATTTTAGATTACTATTGACTCCTTGAGTTCCTGGATTATCAATGTGAATGTTTTACTGTAATCATTTCATTACAAGATATATTGCACTTAATATTATATAAAACATTCTCTGCCCGAGCATAAAACACTGACAGAAACTGTGAATGTTAGAGCGTTGCCACTTTTGATACTTAAAATGTTTTAAATTTTATTTCGGAATAGACTTAACATAGTAATGATTTTTTGTGTGGCCATTTTTCTCATTGTGTGAAGGGAATAGCTGATTGCAGATATTAGAAAATAGTCTGTATATTAACACTGTTTACAGCAACGATAATGAGTTCAATACAGATAAAATTATAGACAATTTTCTAAAATAAATCAATAGAGAAAATTTTTTACTAAGAACAACATACTTAAACTAACATGTCTTGACTATTATCTTTCTAGGGTTCAGAATTGTTTGTGGATAGCCCATCAATTTAATCGTCATAAAGTAAGAGAATATAAGTTACTTGCCTTGAACTTTAAACATTCCTTTTTGGTAAACAACATTCTTGCCTGGCATGGTGGCAAGTTGAAAAAGTTAGCATTAAAAGTTTTTAATCATTTTCAGATAAAAGTTAATATGTCATGGCAATGAATTAATAATTATTTTTACCGAAAATAAGTTTCTTTTCTTTTTCCACGTCAAAAAAAAGCTATAAAACTAGAATATATACAAGCATTACCAGTCTCATGCCAAATACTTAAAAAGATCATTCATTGTTTAGCACAAGTTGTTTTAATCTAAACACAAAAGCAAAATTTAAACTCCATCACGCAAAATTTGATAGAAACCAAAAGTAATAGTATGAAGATGTAAGTGTTTATAATGATAACCCTGACATGATTGAATAGCAGGAAGGCGACATTTCTTATTTAAATTGTGTCCTTATTATTGAGTCAAGATCTGTGTCCTTAAACTTCTGTTAAACAACAGCAACGAGAAAGAAAGAGAAAGAGAGAGATAGATAGATAGATAGAGAGACAGACAGACAGAGAGACAGAGACAGACAGACTGATACAGAGAGAGACATACCTAGAGAGAAGACAGAGAAAGACAGACCAAGAGAGGGAGATAGATAGATAGATAGAGAGATAGAGAGAGAGAGAGAGAGAGAGAGAGAGAGAGAGAGAGAGAGCTCTTAAGTGTCACCATCCTTCTTTTGACTACATGATTGTATCAATAAATGTAAGAAAAAAAAAAGAATGTGGTCCTAAATGTTATGAAAACCTACTCGTCTTTCGACATCTACTGAATAATCCTTAAAAAATCACAACATAATAAGCCTAAATGTTTATAGAAAAAAAAACAACATCAGAGGAAAGATTCCACCCAAAGAAAATAGGAACAAGTGTGAAAAAGAGTTTTTACCCACGCATTGGATTAAAGAAAAAAATACATAATCAACGAAGACGTATTGTTCCAAGAGGCGAGGACATGTACCCTATACCCCGCGCCAAGATAGGCGGGCCCAGTGTGACTGGGCAATATGGCGAGGAAGATGACAGCGACAGAGGCTTGGACGATATAACCTTGAGAGAAGATGACCTCTACAGCATGAACTTGGGATCAGAGGTCATTCCAGGGTCAAGGCCAGCTTGGATGACCATGTTGGAGGAACCCGACTTCAGGAAACTTCACGTAGACCCTTTTCCAAAGAAGGTGAAACACTGAAAACAAATTAGATGATTGTTAAAGCAACTGTTTTATCATTGTTATTTTTCATTACTCTTAAATTTACTAGACACTCATTTGAAATAATGATAATAATAACATTTTCAATACTGCATTTCCATAACTCCTCAGATTGCTTTATGTGATCTACAGGTGTGATTACATGTATACATAACAAAAATACCAGCATTAGAATACGTGGTTACAGAGGGCAAGTTACCTTGCAATAAAATAAATACAACTACAACCTGATACAATGAAGGGTTACAGGCTTGCAATGGATAGTTTTTCTCATTGGGAATGTTACCTTGGCAATGTCAATATATGCTGGTTGAAAAAGATGATATTTCAACCGCGCTTAAAAAAATATCTGTTGATTCAGTTTCTGTTAATTATTTTAGGAAGTGAGTTTAGACAGTTGGGCAAAAAAAAGAAGAAAGAGCGTTGTCCATTAAGATAAAATTTGTTGATGTTTCTACAAATTTGATGTTATCTGCAGCTGATCTTAGAACTCTGTTAGGGGTATAAATATCCATGGAGTGGATTTGACAGAAAATGGGAGCTTGGATGTTAAAGCATATTTAGCAGATTAGGCACATTTTGAACAAATTGTAATGTGATGTAAAGCCCTTTCATGTTCTTCTGTTTTAATATTACTATACAGTACAAGATTTGTTCAGGATAATGAAGAATTATCTTATCTTCGGAAACTAATTAGTAGAAGTTGTTGAGACAAAATGCCCAGATATAAAGGGAGGTAACATTACCAAGGTAACATTACCACAGAGAATTACTCAAAACACGTTCAGCATAAACAGGAGCTTTTTCAGTATTTATAATAACTTTGAAAGCAGACCGAATTTTGGCATATAGCAGAAACACTTTTGAAAATTACTTGATGTTAAACAAAAACGCAAAATTCAATGCAAACATTTACATCTAAAAAAACTCCTCTTCAGTCAAAGGAAATAAAGAAGCATCAAGCTTTTTGTTTCTTATGATTGGTAACAAATGAAAAGAAAACCAAGTATACAGTCGATATAATCATAAACTATGAATTATACCTTAAACGTCAATAGCAATTTAGAGATACGATTCATTTCAGTAAAGGGAAATGGTAAGCTCATGGTAGTAAAGGGAATTCACAAATAAAGCCCCTTTCTTTTTTAAGAGTTGAAAGATTTTATCGGTATAAAATTAGGAGTGGAGAGAAGTAGACTTTAAGTGAGGAGGCCCGAAATATCTGCCTTCAGTATGATTCGAACCCTTGACTTATAGTAGCTTCGGCACCCAGCGCCTTGCCACTTAGAGAAACACAGCTTATACTATGTCGCCGCTATGCTCATTAAAAAAAGAAGTTTCTTACGTAAAAATCTACGACCCTCATCCTCATTGCCTTTATTCTGCTGTGCTAGGGTACAGAGTATAGACCAACAACCTGCAGCTTTTTCTTTCCTTCCTTCCATGGTTTTCAATAACTTTTCAAGTCCGCTTTCTGTAATTATTTTCAATGTTACAAAAGACCTACCTCTCCCCTTCTTTCCCTGCGGGTTGTTATAATCTCGTAAGGCTCTCTTGACGAAAACTAGTAGCGCTCTCTTGACGAAATCTAGTAACGCTCTTTAGACGAAATCTAGTAGCGCTCTCTTGACAAAACTTAGTACATGTAGTGCTCTCTTGACAAAACTTAGTACATGTAGTGCTCTCTTGACGAAACCTAGTAGCGCTCTCTTGACAAAACTTAGTACATGTAGCGCTCTCTTGACAAAACTTAGTACATGTAGTGCTCTCTTGACGAAACTTAGTACATGTAGTGCTCTCTTGACGAAATCTAGTAACCCTCTCTTGACAAAATCTAGTAACGCTCTCTTGACGAAATCTAGTAGCCCTCTCAAGACGAAATCAAGTAGTGTTCTCTTGACGAAATCTAGTAGCGCTCTCTTGACGAAATCTAGTAGCGCTCTCTTGACGAAATCTAGTAACGCTCTCTTGACGAAATCTGGTAACGCTCACTTGACAAAATCTAGTAGCGCTCTCTAAAAGAAATCTAGTAGAGCTCTCTTGACGAAATCTAGTAGCGTATCTTGATGAAATCTAGTAGCGCTCTCTTCACCAAATCTAGTAGCGCTCTCTTGACGAAATATAGTAGCGCTCTCTTGACGAAATCTAGTAGCGCTCTCTTGACGAAATCTAGTAGCGCTCTCTAGACGAAATCTAGTAGCGCTCTCTTGACGAAATCTAGTAGTGTTCTCTTGACGAAAAATAGAAGCGCTCTCTTGACGAAACTTAGTACATGTAGCGCTCTCTAGACGAAATCTAATAGCGCTCTCTTGACGAAATCTAGTAACGCTCTCTTGATGAAATCTAGTAACGCTCTCAAGACGAAATCTAGTAGTGTTCTCTAGACGAAATCTAGTAGCGCTCTCTTGACGAAATCTAGTAGCGCTCTCTTGACGAAATCTAGTAGCGCTCTCTTGACAAAACCTAGTAGCGCTCTCTTGACGAAATCTAGTAGCGCTCTCTTGACGATGCTCATACTTTTTCTTTACCTAATGATATGATTGTACAAAAATTTTTATCAACGCAGAGCAACCAGTCTGTCAAATCCTACGGCACCAAGGCATCAACTTTCAGTCCTATCTACGATGCCAGGCATATGTTCCATGCCCACCCAAGCATAGCATCCTACAGTGTGGATGGGGACCTGAAGCCACCCTGGGACACGTAAGATATCGATCCTTAAACCAAATAGTTGGTTCAGACAGGTTTAGTTATCATTCAATACAAATTAGATTTATAAGAAGAAAGGTTGTACAAAATCCAGTTTTCTTTTTTCTTTTTGTTAAAATAGTGTACGATACTTAATTATACAATAGATAAAAAGTACGTCCAGTAAGTTCAATCGTATTTTTCTTTATCATGTTAGTTTTCATGGCTTTTCTTTAATCTCATCTCTTATAGATTATAACTCTAGCTTTAAAGACTACCTATAATATTATGATTATAGAATGTGTGTTATATTGTGTTTCTGTATGAAAACTGTAGAGTGTCTGATATAACAAGTATGTATGTATAAACATCACGGGATGTTTAAATCATTGATGTAACTGTGAATTTCAAAAACAATTTTTTTCACTAGAATGAAGAAAATCGTCTAATCTTATCTCATCATTTAAAAATGTATGCAAAGAGACAGATGTACGCACAGGAGCAAAGCATAATTTGAAAATTGCAATGCACTGGTTTATGTATTATAAATAAGATAATACTATTTAAACTAGTCTTACACAATTAAAATGAGTCTAAAGTAGCATGATAGTCGACGAGAAGCTCCATAAACTCTAGGGCATGTATATCAATATGGAGAAACTCTAGGGCATGTATACCAATATAGAGAAACTCTTATGCATAATTATGTATTAATATAGAGAAAATACCCGCAGCACTGAAATTGGCTGATAGGGCATGTATATCAACTCTAGGGCAAGTTGGCTGAATGAAAGAGCGTAAGCACCTTATGTATAATAGCAGTAGCTCTAGTCGGTATCTCATAGATACAACAACTTTCCACTCCCGCTACCCGAAGCCAGCACCAAAGAAAACACTAAAATTGATAAACACGTCAGTGCTCTGGTCTAAGCGGCCATTTTGTATTTATCACAAAAATTAATGGAGCTAATCTAGTTTTAAAGCCTATGTTCAGTCTTCCTCAAAATTTACAACAGGGTAAAAATATATCAGAAACTTTTTATCATAATTTGTGCATATTTATATTCAGAACGAAGACAATTCTGTGGATAACACATCGGCGCTGTTATGGAACGGACTTTAATTTTATTTGTTTAATAATTTACTCATTTTGTTCCAGTGTACACGTAATATTTGCTACCCAAGTTATGTGCACGATCCATGTACCGGTACCTGCAACGCAAATTTTCCTCGTGGATAAATAAAGTTTATCTTATCTTTAATTTTCCTATGTTATCTTACTTTATCAGGTCAAGCGGTTCCGGAAAACGGAGAGGAAAAAACACCATCCTTATAGTGCTTGGGGCGAGTGCTCTACTGTTCCTGGTGGCTGCCGTGACTGCAGGGGCGCTGTATGCAGTGGTCGAGGATGCTGAGTGTATGTATTGTAATGATTGGTTACAAAAGAGGTACAGAATACAGAGAGAGAGAGAGAGAGCACGAGTCTTTCTTCATCGGACAGTGTAAAGTTAACAATTGACATGCTTCATCTAGAAATAGGTGGCATAATCAAAAAGCATGTAAAGAATAAATACAGTTAAATATAATGAATCATACTTAAAAAGTAAAAATAAAAATAAAAGACAACTACATGTATAAAGTATACTTAGTGTGCGAAAATATACGTAACTAGCACAGAGAGATAGTTACAATTTGAAGCGAAATTGTAAAAAGGTAGAGCATAAAGAAATATCTGTTCTAAAATCTTTTACAATGTAAACGTCTAGAAATTAATACGCTTTGCTAAAAATTTATAGCACAAGAGATTGTTTACACAATTACGGTGTATAGTAAAGCGTGCTGATATCTTTCTCACAGTCGGTACTTAGCGCTTTAAATTATTGATCTAGTAATCCTGTGACTCATCACGCACAAGTCGTTCAAGCTCGTTGTGACAGACTACCTGACATCACAAACAATATAGTTTCTTCTGAATGAAAAATCCCTGGCTATAAACAAACTAGGGATATAGCTGTTTAAAACGTCCCAATACCAATAAATGAATATGTCAAATTCGAACTTGTGTCTGATTTACTGTAGTTACCTCACGTATGAGCTTTTCAAAGAGTCTTCGTAACTCTCTCTCTCTTTCGATGCTCTAGCCACCGCATCAGCCAACAGATCACAAGGGAAAGGAGCTATCTTCACCAGCACTTCGCCACGTATCGATATTCATACATCATCGGCGCCCGAGACGTCAACCACTTCATCCACGACAACATTACGACCAACAACTACTACTGAACTATCTACAACTACACTAACACTAACGTCAACGGCACCACATACAAGCACTTCAACATCGACCTCAACAACAACAACGACAACAACAACAACATCAGTTGAAGTGAACCTTCCCCCGGCAACTACAGAAGAAACAACAACTACTACTACTACCACTACTGAGTTGCCATCCACCATTGTCGTCACCACTCCGATGACAGCAGAGGCGACGACAACGCCATCTGCTACCACAACAACAACTACAACAACTACAACCACTCCCCAGCCACAGTGTTAGTAAAAATACATGGTTAAATATTGGCCTCCTTGCCGGATGTCTTGTATGCCTCCTGACCAATTCAAATGACGAATGTTGGACGTTATATTTTGCCTTATACTACTTAGAAATCTCCTTTTTGCCTCCATATTCTACATAAAGCAGTTTGGATATAATATCGTTCCATCTAAGTGTGGATAAGTTCATACAATTTTCACCCTTAGAAGGTCAGTAAAACACATTGTTTTAAATGACTACGTTTTGTAACAAAGTTGTGTGAAAGTTTCCATATCCGACTCATTTTATCTGGTTGTAAAAAACAAAAGACCATTAGAAGGATCTGTTTGATACTAAACCCATGAAGAAGATGTCCTCCTAACTCAATTTGCATGATATACTTCAGACGAATTCATGCCATAGCTTTGACAACTCTCCTGAATTCTTAGACTTAGACCTTGATTGGACCTTCTTCATTTTTTCGGTATCATGTTTACACAAAGCTAGCATTCTAATAATGTAACCAAAATTAATAGGTTATCTCTCAGGGTTTTGTAAAACAGAGTTGACCAATGCGTCAGATTCTTACCTAATTACGTCTTAAATGCGGCTATAAGCCGAGGCATCTCTGTTTCCATTCCTTTACTTTGTTCTGTATTTCGCCACAGATATTTTCATCACTGTTGGCCGCGGTTTGCTACACACACCGACGGACATCACGTGTCTGTGGACACATGACCAGGCGTATGGTCTGATTGTGCTGGAAGCTTATGATGTTGACCTGGATGTCAGCACAGTCATGGTGGCCTTTCAGGACGACGGCCAGCACGGCAGCTTTTACCCTGATGTATAAGGCTCTGTTTTTTTAATTTAAGTATTAGAATATGGTTTCAACTACTACCTACAAGTATTATCCCGTAGTTACGCTCAGAGTATACGAGTTTGATAGTACTGAGTTTGTAGGCTATGG
>BMAT01004925.1:135092-159260 GCA_019649035.1 Elysia marginata
ACAATTAAGTCATTGACGAGAGTAGTTTTATTCCCTATTGATTGCACAATTGATTGAGATGGATGACTTTCAGCCTTTTAGCCTTGTTGTATACAGAGTCAGTTTGTTTAACTGTGACGGGAATTAAGTTTTCCGATGGTGCTTTTTTTTAAACCTCTGATCAGAACGCATTTTAAGGTTCGTAGGTCTCTCTTTGTAATGCATTACACAGTTTGTAATTAGGGCAGGAATTCTATGCTTTTTTCTACCTGCTGTTGATCCACGTTTAGTCTTGGTCTTTTTCAATTTACAATTACACGGTATTTTCCTTATACCAAGATTAGCCAGTCTATTCATCAGTGTGCCACTAACAGTGGTACTGGTGTGCTCTGCGTTTAGGCTAAACAACTGAGTCCTGGTGTACTTGTATCTAATCAAAGTTTTACCTGTGCAGTAATTTTGAGCTTTATACACATTGTTGTCAAACAGAGAATAACTATTGTTGACACCATAGCCTACATTGTTTGTATAAGGTATGCTTGAACGCACTTGACCATGTAGGTTGGTAAGACCCTGAGGGCACTGTCTGTTTTTATTTATTGATTTAAAAACATTGTTCAAAGTAATGGCTATGGCCAAAAATGCAAGATCCATTTTCACTAATAACAAATAACAAATTAAAAAACCATGTCATTGTTAGCGAGTAGATGCAAACTTGGCCCCCAACTTTAAGCTTAGCTCTTTAATACACAAACCTTTTATCCTTCATTGTTTTGTGTTTTGTTTTTGCACAAAGAAAAGTGATATGGTCACAGGTTGAGGTCGACATCCTTTCTAATGCTAAGGAGATAACAGCCAAAACAAATTAACCTGTTGCTCTGATTTAAGTTTTTAGCGCTGATGTTGATACATGTATCAAACTTAACTTATTTCAGTTCCAGCGAATGTTCTTATGACCTCAGAACCAACGTCTTACGTCATAGAAAATACCAAAACGACCTTGACCTGCCAGGCTACTATCGAGTCTGGCGGGGATGTCTACCTCGTGAGCAAGAGCCAGTCGGAAAGCGACTTTGTGCGCATGCCAAATCTCTCATCTGATCCCGAAACTTTGATTGATGGTGGATGCTACACAGTGGTGTCAAGGACAACTATAGTTACCATGGAGACGGCGTTGAACGGGTCACACGTTAGATGCCAGAGTGAAAAGCCTGACGGGGCTTCTGATGAGCACAAGATACTTATTATTCCAGGTAACAGGCACTAGCTCTGCACTTAACTCCCCCTACACCCCCTCCCGTGTAGCCCAATAGTCCAGTGGTAGGTACGCAGATCAAGGATCTTATGGTTCGGAGTTTGAGCCCTGTTTCGGCAGGTTGGCATTGAGTTCTTAAGAAAGACTCTTTTTGAATACTTTTTGCCTCGCTGTAAGGAATAATAATAGGCAGTGACAGATCGTGCAATGCACTCTGAGTGTTAAACTGGATTAGGCATTATATACAAATTAATCTTTACTTTTTTACATCTGTTTTCATGAATGTTAGGCTGTAGCTACATATTTTATGTTATTTTTTTTGGTTTCAACATTTTGTTTTGGAATAAAATTGTACATGCGGTCTCCAAAATCTTTTTCGCGATAATGACCATTATGTTATGTCGAATTGAAAACTAAGTTTCTATCACATGTTTATCTTTGTTCAATAACTCTGATGTTTTTTTCAACTTCAAAGGTACCAATAAAATTTAATAAACTCTTTTGCTATAATCCTTTTCGTAACGACAAAACTGATTCATTTTTTCAGAAAAGCTTTTTATCAATATTAGCCTCGCCGCCGTCGCTAAAAGGTTTTATGCAGTGTTAGATTCTTATCTTTATTTTAATTGACCAAGTAATATACATCCTGAGTATGCTCACACTCTGCCTGGATAGTAATGATTATGGAGTAAGTAACCACTACAGGGCTGTTGCATGAGCTTTAGCAGTTTCGTTGAGAGTAGTTCCCCTTGGGCAAAAGTGAGTCTCTAGGCTTAAATTCCGCAATAGACTTTTCAATATACTACCTACATCCCTGACAGAGGAGCTCGCTGAGGGGTCCAGCTTTTGAGTTTTACACTCACGAGAGATTAGTCCTGAAACAGCCCCACATTGTCTTCCTTATCAAGATATACTTACTTTTTTCAGAATCACTGTGTGCGGTATCTACCACCAAACCAATTCCACATCCATACGATGCATCTATGTACATTGAATGTTCGAACCAGGAGCCTCGTCTAACTGTCCGGGCGTGCAGCCAAGGATTTGTGTTTGATGCTGAGAAGGTTGACTGTGTAGATCCTTATGCGGCAAGTGAGTTCACAATCTGAAGTGTTCTATGCGTGTTACTCGGATTTACTCTATCACGTGACCAGACCGAATACGTGAGATATCGCGAACTTTAATTTGAGAGAACGCCATTGAAATAATGGAAAATAGATTTATCCTTCTTTTTTTCTCTTTATTTTAAAAATAGATTTATCCCTCTTTTTTCTCTTTACTTTAAATCCAAATGATATCTAATATTTTCTCAAAATTGTGATATCTCCATACACTTTTGAAAATTAGGAAATTAAAAAAATGCATTTTTCAAATATCAACGGCTTGCCAAATTCGACGTATTTGTCCTAATGGCGAAGCGATTTTGCAAAACTGACCCCGGCAAAAATATAAAAATTGCGTAGGCACAACTTGCAGAGAAGGTATTGGTTTCAGGCCCCACGACGTAGCCTTTTCCCTCTTTTTAGATTGAAAATTTGCTCAGTGACCAACCTGTGTAGTAATGAGACTGGAAGATTCTAAAAGAACTGTATAATTTCTTGCTAGAAGGAGGTGTTTATTTGCTTGTCATTTCTAATACAAAAGAGGTGACAGCTTTGAAGCATTTACCTACTTAGCGCGTATGTTACTTATAAGATACTATTTGTAACTAATTAGCATAACTCTCTGATATAGATCTATCATTCTACAGACCCAAATAAATAAATAAAGAAAAATGATTATAGTGAGCAAAGATTTCTTTTCTTCGCGTCATGTCTTCGGCATCAGCCGAGGTTACCAATGCAATAAAAGCAAACACCAGCAGCCGAAGTCGGTGCTTATCAAAACGTCAGTACTCGTACACATTTATAACTCTTGTACATGAAACATTTACTTCTGTTATCAGAATAGTTTTGACCCATCCACTTTATTTCAGCCGTCAGCTTCGAACCAGCAAACTTTGTGGAAGGATCAGAGAACGTAGAGCTAGTCTGTTCCTTGACGAAGGGCAGCTATTCCAGTGTTAAGCTGCTCAAAATCGACACCGCATCTTCACGGGAAACCCTGTTAGCGACGTTCACCTCGGATGGCCGAAATGCAGTGGAGACCATCACAATGCCAAGGGTGAAAACTGCTACTCGGACCTCTCTTCCAGCGCCAGCTATGGGTCTTGAGTTTAAAACCACATTAGATGGCGCTCTGTGCTCCGATGGCGCAAGATATCTGTGTCGCCACAACAGCGGCCAAACATCTTCTGGAAGTGTGAAGATACTAGGTACGCTGGAAATAGTTTTGTAACATTCTATACAATGAGGCAACGTCTTAATTTTAATCAGTAATTGCATTAGCACCAAGGAATACAAGTACGAAACCCTTAACGTTTTGTTAATTTTCAGACATTGAGATAATTATCTTGAAGTTAAACGATGAAAAAGAAAAATGTTAAGTCTTCTTTTGAGAATATTATTTAAAAGAATAAAATGTATTCTTTTTATTTCTCCCTCCCATGCAACATTTTTAAAATTTTTCTGTGTTATATTATCTTCTCTTTTTCTGCTCCTGTAAAATATCTCTCGCAATGTCTTTTTTGTTTGTGTTTTTATCTTATCTCTCCTACTCTTCCACAGAGTATTCTTTTCCTCACGCCTATCCATCTTTCTGTTTACATTTTTTCCACTCGTTCCCCTTTTATTTACACCTGTTTCTGTTTTTACCTTTCTATTTCCTTTTGACCGTGTGTTAACATGAGTAGAGTGCTTTGAGATAAATTGTGGGTGTAAAACAGTGCAAAATATCTTTTGTGGCACACTTTTGAATTTACTAAAAATGCACAAACATAATAATGCCATAAAGCAAACAAAGTGGTTTTTTTTTGTTGTTAAAAACTACGTCTTTGTGCAAAGAAAATATATGTGACTAATTTTTATAGAATTATATCTTTGTACACGACAAACAAGGCTTGTCCTTTATACGTTTTTCTTCCTCACTCTATCAGTCCCAGCGTCACCTGTGGAGATAACCTTGGGTGATGACATCATAGAAGGTCAAACGACCGAGGTTAATTGTACAGGCACTGTTGATGGCTCTGGCTCTGTCGTCTTGAAACAGTATGACCAGAACTCTGGGAACTTTGTGGATTCTTTACTCTTTACTGAGGTAAGTCATGAGAAACTCAACTGATACTTAAAGGTTGATTACATGTTGCGTAATATATTGTTTCTTCTATCAAGATGGTAGACGCTCTCTGAAGTATAGAGTAGAACTCTTCTGTGCAGTGTGTCATTGTGCCTCTAATTAATAAAGAGTCAGATTGCTACATTGCACAAAAGAGTTCTACTTTATACTTTTAAAATTTTTTATGTAATGTTTTTATATGAAGAAAAGCGGAATATCCCTGGGGCCAATAAATGAATCTTATCTTGTTGTATCTTAAAATGTTATCAACTTTTCGACTTTCAGACCAGCACTCAGAACATCTCTGGTGACCAGTGTAAGTCTACGGTGACAACTGGGTTTTCAGCAGACATGGAGCTCAACAGAAACGGGTCAAAGGTCAGGTGTGAGACTACTTCCCCTGTAAGCGTGTCAACTACCAGAGAACTCGTCATTGTGCCGGGTATGCTAATACTGTGGAGATCCTAAATAAATGACCTACCCTGAGGACGTCCGCTTAAACGGATATAGTAATTAAACCCCTGGAATAAGAATCCCTTCCTATAAGACACATCTTTAGCAACAATTTCCCACGTCTTGTTTTAGGGGTTCCAGTCCATAAAATAATGAAATACAGTTGCAAATAAGGCTTTCTAATGACAACTTTGTTTAAGTGGCAAAACCAGGCAAAGCGTTTCGAAGAAAAATATGACAAGCATTATTTTTTACCCATTACTTAATTTTTCCATTAAACTGACATTCAAAAGTAATCTGTTCATTTTTTGACAGTTGTTTTTGTTAAATCAATAGAGTCATCTGTAACAATCTTCATGACTCTTTTCCTTTGTTCAATATGGAAAAAGTTCTTTGAATTGAAAAAAAATGAGAGGGAATTGTTTTGCATTTTGTAAAAATGGATATGTCTTATTTTCGGCTGTATCCCGTCAAATGTTCTGTGATAAATTTCCAGAAATTTAATGATTTTGATTTTTGATGTCACAAAAAACTGTCTTTACCATGACGTATGTTCTATATTTTCAACATATATTTGTATTGGGTCTGGTCAAAAATGCAACTTAAATTCTGATAAGACTTTGGCATATTATGTAAATTCGTTTCCAAGGACTCAGCGCCTATCTCATATGCCTGACCTGTACCCAAATGCCATGTCGTTTGGGTAGAAAACCAATAAACCGTTTGAGACTCATATTTGGAAATAAAAACATGGTTTACTGCACACCATGTATTAGATTTTCATTTACAGTGCTCCAATTCCAAAAATAGTCTCAGCGACATTTGCCGAATTCAGCCAATTTGTGCCACATTTCATCAGCTGATGGTATGAGGCTGTAACAAAAGGTCGAAAATTTGAAGCTAGAGATGTGGAACAAAGTATCTTCAGGAAAGACACAGAAAGTAAAAGTTAGCGCTGTTCGAAATATTTCATGTTACACATCTCTTGAATTACATGATTAAGCCCCATCTCAAAATCTGTCAGTACTGATGTAGGAAAAAAATGGTTGTCCACCATCACAACCGGCATGTTTTCGTTTAGTCTTTCCCCTCAATTTCTTGTAATCCGTAAGGTCTCTATAATAAAAGTTTCAACATGGCAAAATGAAGCAATTCAAAAGGGACACACGTTAAAGTCCTTTTTCCAACCTTTAGCTGCCCAAGCCTAGTTATATATATTGAAAACCAAACAAACACAACAAGCCCAATATCTCATAGCATTCATCTATTTGCAGTATCTGTTTGTGAGCAAAAAATTCCTGGATCTTCGGTGCTGCATCCGTATAGTTCACTCAAATATATCATCTGCGGCCCCACCATCACCGTCCATTTATGCGAGGTCGGCCTGGTATGGAGACAGGAACTGGAAAGCTGCATTGACCCCGGAGCTTCAGGTACTCAATAAGAAGTCGAACGCACTACAGTTGATTCGTTACAGGCGCTTTTATAAGTCAAAAAATTTTTATCCCTTAAAAAAGTTTCAATATGTGAAAGCTTCAATTCGTTAAAGAAGATTTTATATGTAAAAAGTTGTGATTTGTCTTAGGTTAATCTAGAAGTCGAACACAAAACAGTTGATTTATTTAATGTAGGCGCTTTTATAGGTGTAAACACAATTTATCCGTTATAAAAGTTTTCGTATGTGAAATCTTTAATTCGTTGTAGGAGCTTTTATGATTTTTTAATTTGTGATTCGTCTTAGGTGCTTTGATAGATGAAAGCTTTGATTATTTAGAGGCGATTTTATAGGTAAAAATGTGAGTCATTATAGGTGCCTTTAGAGGTAGCTCTTCAACTTAAAAAAAAAACAAACTTTAAATAATACTTATCGTCTACAAAGAGGAGCATGTATGTTTCAGTTAAAAGAAGCTGGTTTTTATGAACCTACAATGATTCTTTTCACACTAGAAGTGTTGAAAGACTTGGAACTATACATATATATTTTTACATATAGTAAAGAAAACTAACAAACCATCACCTTTTTTTTTTTACTAATAACACACCACTAACAATGTAATGACAAGTATGTTATTTGTATTTTATAAACATAAAGTGTAGATTTTATTAAGCTGAGAATTGGAAATGGTTCTCCTTCATTGCATTATAAAACTTTGTTTGCATCGAACGAGGATAATGCCGGTAATAAGGATTTAGATAATTATAATTATTATCTACCCATTAGGGTGTTAAAATAGACATATACATTTGGTAAATAGGAATACAGAAGAAATCATCTTGATGAGCTAGGGGCCCTTAGATGGTCCTTATCCTTCACCTCTTCTAACTCGTGGATATCAAAGAACAGGCATGGGGGGGGGGGGATCCATGCAGAGTTTATATTTTTGCTGTAGTTTGTCGACAAGTAAATACTCAGTGCAGTGACAATAATTTTGGGGAGTCTTGTATATGTCCCAAATACCGTAGTTTTAACTGATATCTAGGTGGCAGTTCTTTTTTGCGAGTTTGAAGCAATGACCTCTTGTTCTAGTGTCTTTTTTTAAATGAAAGATATTCTTCAACATTAACGATATAGAAACCGCTTTTTTGGCCCGTATGCTTCCATAAAATCTACATGAAGTATTCTGTACTTTAAGCTTGGGAGGTCCAAAACTTTCAGGGTTTGCTCGTAGTCGAGATACGATGTATCTGGTACTAGTTTTGTACATATAAAACAACATAGAACGTAGTAGATCAAAAAGTTTAAAAAGTCATATTTTTTGCGAGTTGAAAAATATCTTGAAGGAAATAGTTTAATAAAATCCATTGGGCCGATGACAATCTAAATACTTTTCAAATCCTCCCAAATTTGCAGGAGTTACTATGCTGAGCGCGACAGCCAATGAGGGCGAGCGACTTGAGGTCACGTGCTCTCTCACCCCGGGAAGCTACGCCTCGATTGGTGTTTACCGTCTAGTTGGCGACACAGAACAACCAATCGTGATCTTTTTCCGCAACGGCACGGACGCCATTTTGTCTGAGCGAGTGACGTCAACAGTGCGTCGATTGGTCGGCTCGGCGACACACATGGTGACGTTGCTAGATCAAGTGTCCTGCACGGTGGCTGGAGAGTATGTGTGTAAACATGATAACGGACAGCAACACAGTGCGGAAATCAAAGTTTTTGGTAATAATACGATTTATACCAATACTAATTGCCGCAGTTATTCATTAAAAACTGTCAAATTTCCGTAGTCTTATCGAAGCAAATGAAACAAATTATAAAATCTTATACATCAATATTTAAATTCGGAAAACCGGAATTTTTAAAAAGTTTCTTGTTCACTTCCTAACCACTACCTTTGACAACATAAGTTTTCTGATTTTATACGATTTTTTGTTCACATAAAACTCTCAGCTTGAAATGTGAGATAAAAGTTTGCTTATATTTATAATTGGAGATCTGAACTTATAGTGCGTAATTATGATAATTTTTTTCCGCAAAACCTGCAATCTATAACGCTTTATGTTCTTATACCTATCAATGTAAAGCCATTTCCCGAAACCTGTAGAGCTTAAAAAAGTTACTATTTTATTAAAACAAGAGTTATCGTCTAAAAAACGTCATTTGGTTTGCCAGTCTAATTTTGAGACAATGACACCCAAAAGTAATTCTTAGAAGGCGTTAGTTTTAAACAATACAGTTTCTTTAAGTATTAGGGGGGGGGGGTGATCTAAACAGCTGTTAGATAACCTGAATTGAGTGGTTTACGTAGTAGCGTCATCATCGCATCATATTTTCTCTTTCCATCTGGCCAGCCCTGCCCTCTGGGTCCAGTAAAGTGGACAACATAGAAGTTCAAGTCGGTGGGTCACAAAGCACTGTGCGTTGTATCAGTATTGTGGTTGATAAGGTGAGTGTCTGTGGCTGGTGATGCATGTGATTTTATGAAATCTAGCAAACCCAGCCTACAGCCATCCTTTAGAACGTCATTAAAATGTAAGGTTCGTTCAGAGCACAAGTATGCCACGCTGAGGACAAGTATAGTTAGTGACTGACCTATGCTCCCTTTTTGTTTCACACGGTGACGTGTTCTATCTATCTATCTATCTATCTATCTATCTATCTATCTATCTATCTATCTATCTTTCAATCTATGTATCTATCTATCTATCTATCAATCTATCTATCTATCTATCTATCTATCTATCTATCTATCTATTAACGAGTCTATCTACTAATTTATCTACATTATCTTGTCTCGCGTCCAGGGATAATGGGTCTAAAGACGGAAACTCTTTCCGAGAACACGCCATTTGAAACTGTGTATTTTGTCTCTTTTTTCTTTAATTCGAACCAACAAAACGCTTCATATTTTTCCACAAAACTTTGATAATTTTACGAATTTTTAGACATGTAGAAGCTTAGAAAAATGCCCAACAATAACGCCCTAAAAGGTGAAAATTGAGACTCCTGACTTATTTACCATTGACGCGAGTCATTCTCTCAATCATTTATTTGTTCTGGTTACTCAAACCTTCATTCCTTTCTAAATAACGATGCATTAATGTTTTTCTCTCGCCCACCCTTTACCTTTTCCCACTCATTGGTCTAGTTGTTCCTTTACTTTTCTTAACTATCGTTCTTGAGACCATTCTCCCCTTTATATCAACCAAACTAAATCAGGAGAAATCGCTTAAAATAGAAAGAAATAAAATATTACTACACTCGTATTTCCGTTCGTCACTCTAGGCTGAAGACTATGATTGATATTTGTACTAAAACTTTCCTGCAGGCAAACAAAGGACGAGCAACCCTAAGCACTTCGATGTCTGTCAACGGACCGTTCACTAACTCCGGATTAGAACCGACAGTTTCGCTCGTGAAATCTGAGGACCAGTGTGAGGTAGCTAAAATTTTTAATATTTGAAAACAAGTATCATCAAATACATCAGCAACAACAAAAAAAAACCCCGAAAAAAATCAACAAATATTGAACGAGCAAAAAAACGTAGGGTAGACCTGTAATTTAACAGATAGGTCTCATGTGATGTGCAGTGTTTGAGAAAATTGACCGCAGAAATATAGTCTAAACCCTCGCTTAGAAGAAACAAAATGATTTTCGTTGCTGATCGTCAATTTCATCAAAATTTAATGCTTTATACACAAAAGAGTAAATAAACTTACCCGTTGAAATCTGGAAAATCTTCTCCTTTTTAACTGTATTTTTTGTGAGATTTCATTTTGTTAACAAATAGACAAATAGGTTAACGTCAAAACTCATCCATTACAAAACAAAAAGTTACGCATTCCATGAAAAAGATGTCTTTTCAACAGACCAGCCATTTCCGCAAATTGATTGAAGACGAATTGAAATGAGACTCCCTTAAAATTACGTAAATCGCTTTTAATAAAAAATAACAACTCCATCTACGTGCAGCATAAGGCAAAAAAGGGCAATGCCTAAAACAAAGAGAATGACAGTAAAAATTTCCGTAGAAAAAAAATATTCTTTTAAATGAATTGAGGAAATTTAGCGAGTGCTTGTTCGAGAAGCACACTTTGAATAAATGAGAGAAGACGATGAAAAGATAAAAAGAGCTAAAAATTCCACCTTGTTTTAATGTTGTTTTTATAATTATGATAACTCTTTTTTCCCAAAAATATGCAAAACTCTCGCAAATCTAGAGTAAAACTGTTTTATTCTGTACGTATTAGAATGGATTCAAACCATCTAACCACGTTCTGTACGCAAAGGCATATGGCATTAAAGTACGGTATTGGCATAATTTGAAGAATATCCGTCTGATCGCGGCGAGCTACTTGTGATGTCTTATCATTAATTGAACTTAAAAATCGCCCTTTTATGATGTGGATATGAAAGTTTGGTTTTACTTGCATGATATTTTTCCAAAATATACAAATCTGAGAGGGGGAAAGGTTTTCAGAGTTAGGTTTATTGGATGATAAAATAATATCTAAAGAGTTTTTAATAATGACGAAGCTGGCGATAAGCACACTATCCATTTGATGTTAAACATACGGTACAAAACCATCACATATCTGTTAAAACTTCCATTATCCTTCAACCCTCCAGTATATACAATAAGACTTGTTGCGAGAGATAACAGAACTGCAAAATTGTATGCATGAAATTTCAGAAACAGTAGAAAACTGTACAGTTGGTATCAATAATAGTAAGATTTCATCATTAATGTTAGCACATACCGATTCATAACCAAAAATGTATTTGGAAAGTATTTTAGAAGATAATTCTAAAAAATACACAGCAAATGCGATTACCCGCTGCCTTAAAATCTTTATAAAGTTAAGCAATAGATTAATTTTGAACAAAAAGTATTGCTTTTTTAGTTTTATGTGATAAATTTGTTTTGAAAGTAAGAAACGTACTAAGAAAAATAATTATTATACTGGTCTCGATTATTACAAACACTACAGAATTTCTGGCAATTGACTCTTAGATAAGAGACGCTACTCTTATTTTACTTCTCATCTAATTCACTATGATGGTTTAGCTTTATGTTCATGACTCCATTTTTTCTACTTCTTTGCTTCTTTTTACACTTCTAGACTACAGCTGATCTTAACTTTACCATCCCCACTGTGGATTTTGACACCTGGAACGGTACCTACTTCAGGTGTAACACTGACCTGCCAGCCATGGCAACACAACCTGAACAGATGATACTGATTGATCGTGCGTATCTGTCATCATCATCATCATCATCATCATCATCATCATCATCATCATATTCATGGTCATCATTGTATCACATGATGCACATAACGAAAGAGTCCAGGGAAATGCCATGATAAGTCATACGATGTTTCTCTTTATGAGCTAACCTCTGGGTAGAATGTGATATAACAATAATAGAAAGAGACTCATGAATTTGTGGACTACGCAAAATTCTATTCAATTTTATCTTCCTGTTTATTGGGATATATTAAGGTAATGTAAAAATTCTTTGTGTATTAAAAGTTTCATGAAAATTGGTCATGAGAGGAGATATTCTTGCTACTTTAAGCGGAAAGTTTGGTGAACAAAAGTATCTTGATCAAAATATTTTTTGTCTATAATTTTGGAACTTCGCATGATTAACAATCTTGCCATTTTCACCATTTGGTGGTAGAAAATACCATTACAGAAAAATATACCAACAGAGTCGACAGTATTTAATTTTACCACAAAGCAAAAAACTTTGGAGAGAATCAACAGTCTTGAAAGCGCAAGGAGACAGTGATGGTTACCATGTGATGCGTATTAAAAAAAAACACATCAATGCCTTTACAGAGCGGCTTCCCTAAACGGTGCAGGAAGTGTTAAAGTCAAGCTTTATTTATCTTGCACAATTTGAAAGATTACCGAGCCTGATCATTAGAAAACATCTAACAATCCTAGATGATAGGCCTGAAAAGTGCGTCCCGGCAGGAGACGCACGAAACACAGTGAAGTAAGCCAAAAATGTAAGTAAATTTTCAGTGCTAGATAATAGCTGCGTTTAATTAAAGACTTTGTGAGCACTTTTATTGTAAGTACTATATAGCTTTAAACATATCCTAGATAATATAAACATAATATTGAAGACTATCAAACCTAGAAAGAAACCTTTTTAATACCAAAAGACAGACTGAGGGAGCTTGATATTACTAAAAGTTTGGAATTTACTTTAGTTGAGAATAAAGTTTGAAAACGAGGAAATGGTTAAAATGCTTTGAGAAAGAGTTCAGCCTCAAGAATAAAACAGTCTCAGCGTTTTAAACAAATGGTGAGAGGATGTATGTTGCTGCTGCACCATGGTAATGAAAAGCTTATCGGTCGCTGTCGGTTGAGTCCTAACTTTAAACTTTTTTTTACAATATCTTAAACTTCTAGTCGGAACATAGCGATTTGAAAATCCTTTCAAATAGCTAGGAAGCTGTTGATCCTTCTGAGATTCACTGGAAGGCAAGCGGAGCGATAATATTTAGAATCTAGTTAAACGTTGTGAGCTACAAGTGTAGGTCTTTTAAAAGAGTTGCAACGAGGGCTTTTTGGTAGTTTCTTATTGTTTTTATGTGGCATCGGATCTATGACATAGAGATCCAGTTTTGAGCCTTTGCTCGACAGATCCACTTTATTGGGTTTATAGGTTTCTGAAATGGCATGTCAAGTAAGAGCCTTCAAACGAGTAGATTACCCCCCAAAATTCCGTTCCCATCTGATTTATCGGTTGATTTCCACCCGAAATATGGAACTAGAAAGCTTCCTAATTTTTTGGGAGAATCAGAACGTGCAATGCATTTGGCCAATTGGGGGTAGGTAATCATTCGAACTGAATGTTTTTAATAAAAAGACGGTTTCTTTCACCAATGAATCGAGCTCGGCTTTTTTTCTGACATACACACATAAAAAAGAAAATGCCAATCAACTGAAAAAGGTAGGCATGTTGTTTTAAATGTAAAGACAGAATCAAGCAATATTCCTACAACGAGATATATATCTAGATGTAGTTGACGCAAAAGTTAAGCGCTAGATTAAATCTGGATTCTAGATCTAAGTGTGGTCTAAATTTCGTTCCGTTTAAATTTGGCATGGTATAAGAGTTCCACAAAAATGGGCAGAAGTTATCGTTGTGATTCCACTGGCAAAAATAACATTCTGATCTTCCGTTCTGAAATCTACCGTGTAAACCCACCTTTAGCCCTTGTCATTGGCTATGAGCAGTAATAAAATATTGTCATGTGCTTGAACTAAAATTCTCTTGTGGGTTCACATGGTAATTTGTTTGTAATGGCCTTTTGATGATCCTGTTCAAAGCGCTTAAACATTTTAGTTGACTTAACCTATATAAAAAGGGTATTCAGTTTATTTTACTAGTTGGTAAAATTGAATGTATGAAACAGACGAATCATAACTATATCAGTCAAAACCTTCGGTCAGTGTGAGGCGACGTAAGCTAGGAGGGGGGGCGTGATGGGAGGAGATGCGGATATTTATAGTGGCGTAAACTTTATAACATAGAGACAGAGATATCAGGGCGTAATGTGAAAACAATTTCATCCCCTTTTAAGAGGAAAGAACACGCAGCTTGTATAGAAACAATCGACTAACTAAATAAGGATAATAGAGTCTTAGCGTTTTAAATGAAAAATATAAAAATGGTCTATATTGTAAGAGGCAAAAATTCTTAGTGGCAAAAAAATATTCAAGGGGTGATGGCGACAAGTCCTTTCTCGATACATTTATAATGTTTCGTATATTTTCTCTTCTCTCTACAATAATTGCTGTGTTTTGTCCATGAAGTATAAGACATCATATACTGTCCCTAACACAAAGTCTATACTAGAATATTAACATGTATAAAAACCAACAACAAACACCCTCCAAAAACAAACAAACAAATTATAAATCAATTAGATCTGAATTTTGTTCCCTGCAAACAATGTTGTGTTCCTATCCCTATTATTTTTCCTAGAGACCGTATGCTCTGGTGTGTCGGGTGGTACGTCTCTACAGAACTGTTACAGAAACGATGGTTACCTAGAGTTTATCGGGAATATTCTTTTCTCTCTTTCCATTAACAGTGTTGTATTTTATTGCAAATGTGAAAGACCCTAGTGTCTGCTTTTCCCTTCTGTTCCTCAGCGTCATCATCATCAGGTGCCCTGCTCCATAGCGTTGGCGACCAGTCTTCTCCACTCCTGGCGCATCTTTGTCTTCTGCAGTATCGCTACCACACTGCCCATACCGAGCCACTTTGCCATGCCATCAGTCAGCCTCTCTCTCTGTCCACCTCTACAGCGTCTACCCGTCATCATTCCCGTTATCATCAAGTTTTCTAGTTTTTCCTGTCTCATGATATGGCTTCCTCAGTGTATAATTATTTTTTTCAGCATCTCTTGGCTCTGGTGCTTAAGACGAAAAGTTTTCTCTCCATACCAAGAAGACGTGTTTGATATTCATTTCCTCTTTTCCCCCAAACAATACTGCATTTCATTTTAGTTCTAATCATAAACCTTTTGCAGCGACGCGAAAAAAAAATTAGTTGTTTTGTGGCCCACTTAGATTTGAGAAAACGGTAGTTTTGTCTCTACTTTTTGTTCACTACTTATCTCTATACTAAGCGGTTCCTATAACAAGTACGTTTTTTATCACAATTGAGCTAGCCCAACTCAGTTTTTAACCATATTAAACGTCAACAGCAGACTGTAGCCTAACTATAACGGAAACCTGAGTTACGCCGCGAAACGTCTCATTTATTCTCGATCCTATATATCTTTCCCAGCATCCATTTGTTCTGGTGCGCAGGACGGTACAATGCTAGAGAGCCCTTATCACAGCGCTGGCTATCTGGAATGTATCGGGAACACCCCTCGACTACACTTCTGTCCTGATGAGAAACTGTGGCGACACGACCTGCTTCACTGTGCCCGCCCTAATGATGCCAGTCAGTGAGACCATTTAACCTTAACTTGCTAGAGATGCACCGGAAGTATAAAACGAAGAAGTCTGAAGTCGGATTTTTCAAAAGTTTGAGACAATACTAGCATAAGTCTATTTTTTCTTATTTTTATCAGTATTTTAAAATCATCAAAATTTTAATATCTTATCACAAAATATTGTCAGTTTGAAAAAAATATTGACGTCTGAAATCTTAGAAACAGCAATGTCTTTGAAGTTTAAAAATGCGACTTCAGACTGTTTCACCCTGAACGCTAGAAAGATACGGACGTGGAATATTTTCATTACACAGCAATTTACAAAGAACATGTACAAATAAGAAATGTTTAAATTTCTCAGAATAGAAGCCTGTGTTAGTACTGCCTCATGTGCTCTATAAACTGTTAAACACAATAATACCTCGCTTCGTCCTCAGTGACTTAATTACTGTAACATAAACCGTTTCTGTATTACAGTATTACTCAAAACGACCAGATTAATGAATAGTTATTACAGCTTTGGTAATTTATCTACTGACAATTTTTTTATTTGTCCTTGATATTTAATAAATAAAAGGAAATTTTGCTTTATTTATGCGAATGAGAATTACGAAGTCATTGGATGAAAATGCACCGTCTTAAATTTAAAACTCTTCACAATAGCCTTTTCTACCAATAAATCTCGATAGTTTTCGTAGCTTTTCGTGATTTATTTGCCAATGAAAATAATTTTATCCCCATTCATTTGGCTTTGTTAAAAAAAAAATTGAAATCTTTCAAGCATCACACTTGCGTTCAAACGCCTTTTCAGTCGTCCTTGGTTTGAACATTTTCATGCATTATGTTCTCATAACGATTACTATTGATGATATATTGAGCCTGTAACAGTACCATGAGGAGTATAATGGGTGTGGATATTATGTAGTAATATCTGCTTCTGATGCTGTTTATAAGATATACTATTAATTTCTACTGAATGATTACCAAACCAAATTTCAATATTTGGATAAATAACATTATCCTTATCCTGATCCTTAGCGTGAACAATGGCGTAGTTAAACTTGTAACACTGCGTTAACCTGGGCGCAGTTAAACTTGTAACAACTTGTCGTGATCCTCAGCGCTATCGTTGGCGTTGTTAAACTTGTAGCATCTTGCTGTGATCCTTAGGGCTGAAATTGGCGCAGTTAAACTTGTAAGAACTTGTCGTGATCCTTAGCGCTATCGTTGCCGTTGTTAAACTTGTAGCATCTTGTTGTGATCCTTAGCGCTATCGTTGGCGTTGTTAAACTTATAGCATCTTGTCCTGATCCTTAGTGCTGAAATTGGCGCAGTTAAACTTGTAATTTCTTGTTGTGATCCTTAGCGCTATCGTTGCCATTGTTAAACTTGTAGCATCTTGCTGTGATCCTTAGTGCTAAAATTGGCGCAGTTAAACTTGTAACAAATTGTCCTGATCCTTAGCGCTATCGTTGGCGTTGTTAAACTTGTAGCATCTTGCTGTGATCCTTAGTGCTGAAATTGGCGCAGTTAAACTTGTAATATCTTGTCGTGATCCTTAGTGCTATCGCTGGCGTTGTTAAACTTTTAGCTTCTTATCTTGATCCTTAGTGCTGATATTGGCGCAGTTAAACTTGTAACATTGCAAAATGCATATTCATTGTGCTTTTCCTATCTGAAGACGTCAGTATTGTGATCACGCCTCTGGAAACGCAAGTAGGAAGTCCTGTAAACATCACATGCCAGACCACGCCAGGGACATACGAGACAGTGAAGCTGTACCAAGACACGGGCGGCTCTAAAGTCCTCCTCGTAACATTTCTCAGAGACGGTACTTCGAATATGACGTCTCATAAGTAAGTTTTCCTAGCACACCCTTTGTAAGATAAGATAAAAAAATGATGAGGAAAGAAAGAATTTTATCAATCCCCACACCAACGTCAAAGAACGTTCATACAGACGTACTTGAAATTTGCCTGGACTATGATGTAGCACAGCTTAAGTAGATCATGAAAAGATGCAGTTTTTAACGCAGATTAGTTTAACTTGAACTAGAGTTAACTTTAGCTCAACAAACGTCGGAAGGCAGATTCTCTAGAAGAATTATGTGCTTTAGCCTTTGAATAAACCTCTGAATTAATAATAAAACACGAACCTGGTTCTCAGGTATAAAAATTACATATAAACTATCTATAAAAATTACATATAAACTCTCGGTTATAACGTTGATATTAACATAACTGAATTGCTTTACCAACTCAAACCCTCTGTAGTTTTCTTATATTGAGAGACTTAAGTCTTATCATAAACATCAAGGGAGCTCTGAGACTGGGAACCACTTTAGAACAAACTTTTAAAACATACAAAAATATTTACATTTTGCTACGTAACCAAAATAGTTCAAGGCAATTTGCGATAAACATAAAAATTAGAATACACTCATCATCTTTTTAAAACCAAGAAATATAATTGTTTCAAACTAAAGCTGTTAAGACAAAGATATCATGACTATTATAAAGTCATTATAATTATATTTTATATTATTATCAAACTTCTAAAAGCTCACATGGTGAATCAGAATATTGTTTTGGTTTTTTTTGTTACTTTGGAAAACATTTTCCAACTCATCTACAATTATATTTGCACGAGTTCATTCATTTCCTCAACATATACAAAATCTTCACTAACCGACAGGATATCAGCAGTTTACCGAGATACCAGCCAAGATGGCGGTGAGCTGATGACGTCACGTTTAGCGGAAGTGACGTGTGAAGATGAAGGCGTGTACTGGTGTGAACATGAAAACACACAAGCAGAGCAAAGCAGCTTGGTGGTCACCGGTAAGCAAATAAGGATTGTGCTTTTTACCCAGGGGGATGGACTTTTTATTGTAGTAGATCCCATTTAGATTTGATCAGTCATGCTAGCAGATATCGATTCACGTGCGGAGGTCTGTTTCATGCGCACCCCTTTCGATACAATCATTTAAAATACATGCGTAAAAAGGGATGGAAGTGTTGTGAAAAATGGTGTAACGAAACGCCCATGAATTATAAAGCCTTTAGCTTCGCTGGGTGTAGCATTAAATATTTGGCACAATCAAATCAGACACTATTAAATCACATCAGGCTCATACTAGCGTCCGTTGGTTTCATGTCAGTAGTTTTGTCAAATACTCATGGACTATATGATGTGTTTGATCGTGTGTGAGTATACAATTACTGGGGTAATTGCTGGGAATTAAAATATTTATTAAAAGAACTGTTTGACATATTCTATGAATTCTCTCTGCTGGAAAATATTAATGAACGTTTCAGTTCATTTCTTGAAGAAAAAATCTACTTAATTCAATAACTAGGGATATCAGCGACATTATCAGGACATCGAAATTAGAAAAAGGGTCAAACTGATATTTCAAACTTTAAAATGCAATAACTAAGGGTATTATCGACAACATCAAATAATATTTGTTTAATCAAAATGTCTTCAAGAATGTGTACGAGCGTATGCTTCTAAATCTCATAAATTATGCAACTAAACCTTTTTGTTCATGATGCAAATAGACCTCTTTAGTTCATGATACAACTAAACCTTTTTAGTTCATGTGAAAGCACCCTTAATGTACTTGCTCCGAACTAACATACAAGTTTTACAGCTTTAATTTTGTGGATTTCCAGTCCCTCCATCTGTAACCTTGACCCCTGACGCTGACTTCAGCCCTATAACCTCCAACCGGATTGTATGTGAAGGAAACCTTGACCTCAGGAGGTCAGGGGTCAGCATAATGTTAAAGAGAAGAGACGAGACTTCCGGAAATTTCATGGATGCTGAGGTCCCCGTCGTGGACACAAATGTGATTGAAGAGACACCGGGCTGCTTTAAAAAGGAACAATGGTTTTTTAGGTATAATGATCAATATAATCCATAATTGCTACCGTCATCGGGTCAATTGTCTCCTTCAGATAAATATGAACAATTTTATACTGCAGTAAAAGGACAAGTTACATTATGGTATTGACAATTACAATGTGTTTTGTCAGTTCTAAGAGTATAATGATTGAAGAAGCAGATGATTAATAATGAACATGAAAAAAAGAGAATTTGAATTGAGTGAGCTGAGCATTGCTAGAGGAACACTAGGAATTTTATTTGCGTCCAAACAATTTAATGAATCAATAAGGTGACGAGCGAATGATGACTAATGTGTAAACAACATTATGATATAGAAATAATTACCAGTAGTTTTTATAGGCTACTACAAGGGTTATTAACATTTAACTGCAAGTCTTGCTATCATTGGCAAGATTGATGGCAGATACAGTGAAAATTAGAGAGAGTAGTTGTGGGACCTTATTCTTGCAAATGTTCATTGCTGCTCGGACACGGAATGAGAACAAGGTCATAATATCATGAAACTGCTAGTTCTATACGATGTCTTTTGTGTACTTAAAAATTTCAAGTTATCTTACTTTACTACAACTTACCACGTGGTTAATTTTTTATGTTCAGCTATAACTATATTCATAGAATATCCTTTTGTTTGTTTTTAATGGATCAATAACTTTTAAGCATCACCTTAATGCTTATAATGTTTTGCATTACCAAAAGAACTTATGTGTACTTTTAACCGTTTAAATATGGACATGAAGAAGAATTTTCCCACGCGGAAGTATTAAATACTCGTGTATTTGAATTCTTCTTAAAAAGTGGTGAGTTAAAGACAGCTCCACGATATCGAAGCTTCGTGAAGTTTCGGATGCCTTATTCTTTAAAAGCTGTTTTTACACCATTTGAGATAGGGTGGAACTAATACTGAAAGCAGTATTTTTATGAGTAATAATTATCAACATCAAGTACCCCGTAAAAATAACAAATTCATCTCTGTACAATAAGTGCAATGAACGCCCTCTCTCAATATTTATTCTTGAAAGTTGTTGGCGCCTTTTCGGTCATATATTGAGACGAGACAGCCCAATTCCCGCTAATCAAGCAATGAGCGGATATTTCGTGACGGAAGGCAGCAAATTCAAAGGACGTCCACCTGTCAACACTCCCTGTCGTCCTCAACCGAGATTTTTCCCGAATCATAAACAGCAACTTGCAACTGAAAAGCAGCCACGATCTAGAGCACCTGAGATCTATAGCACAGCATAGAGACGAGTGGACCAAGCTTACAGAGAGGATTCGAGAAGCAGCCGAGGCGTCCCAGTCGGAGCACTGAGATGCGAAAGGCCCTAAGTCAAGTCAAGTATTGTTATTAAGATTGGGTAGTAGTTGTGAGAGTTGTCAAATTTTCGCCTTGTACGAAGCAGACAAAAATACACCTTATGACTATCTACGTTGTAAGAATGTACAGGTTTACGAAGCAGACACTTTTAGGACTATCTATGTTGTAACAATGTGCAGCTTTTTACCAAGCAGACACAGTTAAGACTATCTAAGTTGTAAGAATGTGCAGCTTTTTACCAAGCAGACACTCCTATGACTATCTAAGTGTAGGGCTTTTACTCCAATCTTCCGTTTTCAAAACAAACGCAGTGTTCGGTGGATATGGCTTGTGTTTTCTTTTGTGTGATACACCACATGCATTGGTTTCAACACATGGCAGTAATAGTTTGGATAACACTGTTTCCTTACTTTTCATTGTACTATTTTGACCAGAATTTAGTTTTAATGCGTTGGATTTCAGAAATTTTAATGAGAGAAAATGGCTCTGAAAGTTGTTTTATTCCTCCTTTTTTTCTATCTATACTCTGTATTAAAAATCAAAAGAATTCTAATTCTCTACCCAAAACTTGATTTATTAATTTCAAGCAAGTTTTATAGTTTGGAAGTGTAGAAAACTGCATTGTTGTAAATATCAACGCTTTAGAAAATGAAAACGGTGACACCCGACGCATTTTCACTGGTTGTGAAACATTTGGCTGATATAGTTTCTCTACCTTATTTTTTTATTCTGTTTAATTGTCTATTTCCAGTCAAGTATTTGACCTAACCTGGAACGACACAGACTTCCGGTGTGACGTCACATCACCGGAATCTACTTCAGCCGTCACTAACGTGTTGGTGATTCCAGGTGCCTATTAATTTCATAGTTCTAAAAAATTAACAGAATTGGAGAGTCGCAAATTAAACCTAATGCATGTAAATTAAAAAAAGGTAAAACGATTTAATTTTATACTAATAGAGAGTGGCATTAAGCCTTCGCCAAACCTTCTTTTAAACATATTAAGTATTTTGTTTGTTCTATATAGGCCCAACTACAACCATGTATATATATATAATTTTTTTCATATTTCCCTATTATTAATACCTTTGGGGAAATTTGCTTTCGTTACTCAGCTTTAACTATGTCGCGATAAGAGCAGCGCCACTAATGCCTCAGCAGACCAGTACATTTGAAAGCTACTGAAAACCCACATGCAGGGTGTTGCAGGTGCATATAACAAAATGTAAGCATCGACTGTAGCTGGGTACCCATTTTACAGTTGGGTAGACTGGGGAAAGTTAAGGTAAATTACTTACCCAAGGCAATTGCAGCATGGCAGAGTCGGGAATGGAACTCGCGACCGCCGAATCACGAGTCCGAAGTGTTAACCACTCTACCACGCTGTCCCCTGTGGAATTGCTCTCAATCACTATTTTTTTTTATTTTACTATTTTTTGGGTTAAATGACTAAACTGACTTAGCCGCTACTAGACATAAGTAGCATCCGTTTGATATTCCCGAAAAACTACATTTTTTTGCTTTAGGTATCCATACAATATTGATTAAAGAAAAACAAGATGGTTATCATACTGTACAGTTAAAGCCCGTCTGGAGCTTTTAAATAATTGGAACCATCGAGAAAAAGCAATGACCTGCCATGACGTAATACTTTTCGTTAGCAGTGTCCTCTGACATGGCAGCTTTGGCTGTGCTCCTGGTCTCCCAGATTAGATAAGATACGACCACTCTTGTCTGTTCTGTGACGTTAACGTAGACTATCCAAATCTTTGTGTAAAATGTGTAGTAATGAGTTTATTGTCTGCATTCTGGAGTTTCCCCAAGTCTTTGTTTAGGAAAAAAAGCTATAAGATCAAAATACATCCACGTGTAAGGTAACTATTAAGGCTCTAAACATGCAAACGAAGCAAGTAAAATCTCGGCATTCCGCCTTCATGGGACACAAAAATACAGTAGTTATGACGTGTATCTAATATACTGTTTGTACTGTTTTGTTTCAGGCGATATTTGCGTGAACGAACCAATCGCCAGTCTGCTCCCTCACCCCTACACATCGACCAGGTACATCATGTGTTTCCAAAGCCAGTACGCTGTGATGCCATGCCCAGGAGATGGTTATAACTACATCCCAGATGCCAAGGAATGTGTTCTTGATGGACAGCCTGGTGCGTGCTAGTTACTGGCATGAACGTTATTACTGTAGCATATTGTTATTCAGACCGCTTGGTTTTCTTTCTCTCTTTGCTAGAGCAAAAAAAAATAGAATGTCAAAGTTTTTACATTGATATCTTAAACAATGCCTTAAATTTTGGGAATATCCAAATCTCCAAAATCTGATGGAATCATGACTATTTTCTTGAAAGATATTAGAACTTCTTTTAATTGATTAAAGCGTTATAGAGAAGGAGAGACATATATCTTTTTTTTTAAAACAAATGCCTAAGTTCTATAACTTTAACTGTCCACATTTTTACTCATATAGACTGGCCAGGAGTATGGATAGCAAAGGAGCTAACTTCGAGAGAAAACATTATATTAATAGCCATCATTATAATAGTCTTTACTTTTCATCTTCATCTGAAATTTATCACTGGAAACACTTACAGTTAAACACTCTACTGAATAAGCTAATGCTACTTCAAGCGATAGTGTGGTTGGTCACTATAATTCTAGAGATACCAGATTTATTCCTCTGCCTGGACAAATTTTCATTCGCTCCACTGTGCCCACCCAGATCTAATTAAGTAGCTACGTCTCTTTAAGACTCAGCGAAAGTAACGGTGGCGAGAAAGCTATGGCAAATTGTGTGATTATATGCCGTGTGGCAAGATTGATGAGGACCCTTCTTTTTACTTCCCGATGCTCGTCTCAAGTTCAAACAAAATCTACTTATTTAGTTATCTCTAACAGAAAGTTTTCTGAGGTTGAAGTTGATACACAAAATTACAATGCAATAATTACACACATATACATATTCACAACAAAACTATGGGCACTTAGGATACAACTAATCCAAAAGAATGAATTTTAGACCTAATTTTAAACCTACTTTTAGACGTGATTTAAGACCTAATTTCAGACGTGTTTCCCGAAGTCGTAGATTATTTAGATTTGTAAAATTTGATGAAATTGTTCAAAGTAAGTCTTATAAAAATTCAATCTTTGCGCTGCAGAAATGACTTATGATTTGGAGGGAGCGATGCCAGAAAGTTCTATTCAAATTGTTAGACCTTTGCTAAAGAAAAACGATCTTGATGAAAACCTTCTGAAAAACTATAGACCCGTTTCTAACGTACCTTTCCTTTCTAAAGTTCTTGAAAAAGTTGTTTTAATTCAAATTGAATCCCATTTAAATGAAAACAGACTGAAAGAAATATACCAATCTGCTTACAAAAAGAAGCACAGCACTGAAACTGCTCTCTTAAAGGTTCACTCTGACCTTCTTGAAGCAACGGACTCTGGACAAGTCTCAATTCTAGCACTACTTGATCTATGTGCTGCTTTCGACACTTTAGACCACCAAATACTTTTAAGGCGACTAGAAGTTTCTTTTGGCTTTAGAAATAATGATTAGAAGTGGGTAGCTTCATATTTAGAAAACAGAACGCAAACTGTTAGTGC
>BMAT01004925.1:160364-171841 GCA_019649035.1 Elysia marginata
TATTATTATTATTATTATTATTATTATTATTTCGTTACTTAGTTGACTTCATCATCTGTTTACTTTCTCTTTAATACGAAAAGACATTTCTTTTTTAACTGAACACTTTGTTGTTTTTTTTTTGTTGATAAGTCGAATTATTTTTACTTAAAACCTACATCGTTTTCATAGCTTGTCTTTATTTGATCTATCAATAGGCCTAAATGTTAGGACACAATCATTCTACACGCTTCGAAAAACATTGTATTCGGAACAACACTCACAAACAAAATAGTTTCGCTCGATTCGTTTGAGGAATGTTGTAGAATTTAGGTTAGATCTAGATCTAAAATGTAAATTAAGAGTCTTAAAGTCAATTGAGATAATTAATTCAGATATAGCGCTAGATCTAGGAGATGAGTTAATGTAGAGTCTCGATTAGCCCTAGATCTAGAATGAGTTTTGAACGCCATTTTTCTTTCATTTAAGGCTTTACGTGCCATGTTACCTTCAGTTTTATCCTTAGGTCGGTTTTTGCTAATACAAAAACAATCTGTTGTCCTTGGCCTTCCAAACAGTTGCCGCCATCAAAACCCCGACAAGCTTCACTGATCTTCAAGACTTGACTGTGACTTGCCTTATTACAAGCGGGAATTTCCAAAACGTGACACTTGTCAAAATAGACGGTACCAGTCGCACGGCGCTGGCGACCTTAAATGGCGACCTGACTATGGACGTGCACGAATCACGTGATATTGATATGGATGCCTCATTGGTCGATTCCTTCAGCGTGCGTCACATGAAGGTCACCATCAAATCTGCGTCTTGTGGAGATGAGGGCCAGTACGTGTGTAGTCTAAACAGTGACCAAGAACGCTCAGCATCAGTGGATATCGTCGGTAGGTAAAACAAGAATGACTGTGCTAATTTAACACCAGGATTCAACTGCTGATTTCATAACTGTTATTTTTTAGTCATTAAAGGCTGTGCGATGACTGCCTCCATAAATAACTTGATGCTTATTTCTAAAATAAGGATTTCTTTTTGGCATACCGTTAACTTTTATCGTGTGTTCATTGTTGGTACCGTATATGGCTAGGCATTGATGTGCCCCAGAAGTCAATGAGTAATTTGGCTGCAATTCGGATCTTTTTTAGAGAAGCCAAGCAAATGTAATTATAAATTAATACTCAAATTATGTCTTTAAAATGCTTTAAGTATGCTTATGCTTTACAAGATTCGTCCATATTCTGGTTAATTTGTTTCCCGGAGTTTCAAATGGGCAACCATCTGCTCTTGCAGGTTCGAACTATTGTTGCTTGGGATTGAAAATTTGCAATTATCCTAATTTGCATTAATATTTTTGAACAACAATGAACCAGATTAAGAGGGTTTTTAATATTTATTAAGTCTAATTGTCACAAAAACATTTTAAAATTGCCCTCTTCATAGTTTAGGCAGTCGAAAGTTTAACAATTTTGCAGTTACACTACACTGGCATAATCACAACCAGCAACAATAATAAAAATGATAATGATAGTAATAGTAACAATGATACTGTTATCTTTGTTGATGGTCATTCTAAAAGTAACAATGATAGTGATATAAAGTTTTAACATTAAAAATAATCGTAACCATTACGATGGTACTCCTAATTGATTAGAATAAAAATATATTATGAAAAAATAAAAACAGGAGTATTGTCAAAAGTTACGATAAATGCTATTATAAATATCACAACACTACCATCGTGCCCAGTGCCGGACACGGCTCCCAGTCTTAACCTCCAAGAAGACATCGTCTCTGACCTGATGGCCAACATCACCTGTCAATCTCGCGAGTCGCCATCAGTCCAGCGTGATCTGAGGCTACAGAGGTTTGACCCTGACCGGAACCAGTGGCAAGATGCTGGACTGACCGTCACACAACTCTCCCGATCTAAGGAGGATTTCGTGACGGGCGTAAGCCGATGCAAGTAAGTTTTGATTGAAGGGTATTTTTACAAGCCTAATTCTACTTCAAAGGTGCTCTCAGGGCTTGGGTCCCAATGACAATTTACGGGCTGCCACCCAGAGACTAGCGGGGACACCATGACTTAGCCTCAGCCGGTCACATTATACTGACACCGACCCAACCAGTAGGGGCCCGGACTGTGCTCAGCTGTGTTTCGAACCCGCGACCTCTTGACCACGGAGCGAGGCCGCTACCAACTGAGCTATCTAGGCCCCAAGTAAGACAGAGGCAGTAGAACCTCCTGTAATACTGACAACATTAGCCTTAAAAGATTATACATCATCCGTGCTTGCAGACATACCATATCTTCAGATGCATTTTACGGCTCTTACTAATCTTAATCTCAGATGAATATCTTGACGGGAACAAGCCGTTTAAAGAAAGATGAAGACATAATACCATCTATAAAACAATGATAATGATAATGTAACTTAAATTTTACCATAGTATGATATAGTCCACACCATAATTATGAAGCTATTTTAGGGTGAACCTTCCTTGTGTGTAAAATTCAAAAGATGGACCCCTCAGCGAGCTCTTCTGTGGGTGTTGGTAGTTTATTAAATCAAACTCTAGTATTGAATCTAAACCTGAAGACCCACCATTGCCCAAGGGAAACTACTCTATAAGAATTGGTTTTTAGCTCATGCAACATGCCTATTATTATCTCGCTAACGGTTAAAATGAGTAAGAAGCCATAGGCTTCACATTCCAACAACGCGTTTCTTTTTATTGAACAGCGCAGTTTTCTGGGAATTCCTAATGGTAAGTCGTTTGAATTATATTGTGAATGAAATTATGTCAGAAAATTGTAAATGAAAAGAATTATCTAGTAAAGATGATAATTTAGGTATAATGGGACAATAGATGAATACATGATCCAGGCTTTACGAGTACATTAAGTCGTATTCTATTTTTTGTAATATTCCTCAGAGTGACGGCTCGGTTTGAGAGTGTGTATGATCTCACCTGGAACAACACACAGCTAAGATGCGAGGTCAAGGACACGAACTTAGTCTCTGAACCCCAGACAGTTTATATCATTTCAGGTCAGTGACGTTCTGGTTAAAAAAAAGTTTCAAGACTTATAAAAATAAAACGGATGTTGGAAATCTCAAAGACAATGCCCTTTAAAAAGTTTTTCTTTCTTCTTTTATAATTATTTTTTAATTCACCAGTACACCCCTGAAACAAATATATACAAGGAAGTCCCTACAACAGCAAGTATGGGGTCAAGAAACCTTTTCTGCAATGCAAAGATTGAAAACTTTAATGCATCAGAGGAATAGGGGAAAGAATTGGAAAATAGCATTCGTACTGGTGAAAGTATAATAACTAATCCAACACGACCTCTTCCTGGCTTCACAACCTTAATAAAAATGCATTGGATGATAACTAACCGATTTTGGACAAGGCATGCAAGACCGATGATATGATGCACAAGTGGAAACTGAAAGGCTCTCGAATGTGCCAACGATGTAGCAAAACTCCTCAAACAACAGATCACATTGTTTTAAAATGCACAACCAAAATAATTTTTCAGCTTACAGAAGAGGCGCAAACTCCAGTATAATTTTATGATCTTACTATGACCACGATTGGGTGCTCATGTAATGCCTAAGTGAGACGAACTAATATTTCCCAAATACTAAACGCCGACATACCGCTCCAGGAACGAAATTTAACCACATGACAAAATCAGTGTACAATGTCCTTGAACTTCCTCAAAGGTGAATTCTACAAGCATACAATTTAAAGGGTTAACGGGATGTTGTCCGAATGTTTTTACATGCATGCTGCAAAGTGTTGTGAGTTTGACCAAGAAACCATCGCTGCGCTAACAAAATGGCACATCTCATTTTTTTTTAGTTTCGAAATAATTGATTTTCGGTCCTCAATTGTATATCTCATAAATTTTATGAAAACATACTGTTTCTATTATTGTATTTTATTTTGAAAAAATCGCTAAGCGCATTTTAATATCTTTTCTGTCGTAATTTGTCCACATTTTCCTCAATCCACCCACCTGTAAAGTGAGTACTGGCTATAGGCAGTGTTTGAAAATTGTAGAGTGTTAGTATTCGAGCGCCTAACAGGCAGTCGTGCTGTAGTGCTCTGAAATATGAGTTGAACTTGTTTTGGTGTATATTGGCCTGCTGGGGGGAAATATGTAAAGTCTTGAGACTGCCTTCGGCGGTGGAAGACTATAGTTCATATTTTTTCGTAGTATATGCGATGACATTACAAAAAACGATACGTGCCATGCCAACATGGCTAATCTTTGTATGCCTTTTTTAACGTATTGTCGAATTATTTATTACTCAGCCTTTGTCCAACCCGTTTCAGGTGACCACTGCTTGGAATATCCAATGGCGTCCACCCAGACCCATCCATACAGTGATAGCAAGTACTTGTTTTGTTTCGGCGAGAACATCCAAATCTTCAAGTGTCCGGACAACTCATTGGTGTGGAGCCAAACGCGAGGAGACTGTGTGGATCCTTCAGACCCGGAAGTTGGTGAGTCTCAGTTTGTTGACTGGTGGGGTGAGGTTGTGATCTAAGGCCCCTACTGCATTACAGTCGCGTAATAGGTTTGAAGAATATTAAATTAAATGAATAATTGATCCCATTTTGAAAATTTTACCATTATTCTACTTAAAAACTCTTCGACTAGTTATATGAGATAAGATGCTTTCGCACGATCGAGGTTATTCTTAAACCTGGGTACTGGCTACTTATTAAATAGGAAAAGAAACAAACTTTCAGAATATCTGCCGAAAACTAGTAAATCTCTTTGTGAATACAAGGAGGGGTAGGTGAGCATTTACTTACTGTGGAGGGCTTTATTATGAATTACATAGCGACTTACTGCACTGATTAAGGAGGGCCAGGATAGTTCCCACCGTTTAGGAACCGGCTCTGCTGTCTAGCGGTAAGACACTCGCTCAGAGGTCCGGAGGTGCGTGGTTCGACCCCCGGCCGAGTCCATTCAAATTTATTCGCCTAGAGTCTGGATATATGGATTTAGTGTTGAGCCTGGTCAGCCCGGTGTCAGGTTAAAGTGACTGGGTGTGGTGTATGCAAGCGCTCCTTTCGATTGCCCCAAGCGTCGTCTCTGATATAACCTCGAAGTTGACTGGGACGTTAAAAATGATGGACAAAATATATTAAAAGATTAGAAAATTAAGGCTATAATAACTTGAAAAAGGCTATAACTTTGAATAACTCTTGAACTTGATCCCTGTGAACTGTCGTAACTTTATTTTTGTTTAAAGATCTAACAGAATAAAAGAAATCTTTTATTGAAACTCTCTTTCTCTCTCTCTCTCTCTCTCTCTCTCTCTCTCTCTCTCTATCAATCTCTCTCGATTATGATGGTCCAGAAACTGCATTTTTTTCTGCATCACAACCGACAGCGACCATATTTATTGGTCGATTTATTTAAAATTGGGACAAAGCTATACCGTAAAATAGAATACTTAAAGTCGACGATTCCAAAGCACTGTTATTTTCCATACTGTTTCCAAAAGAATACCATGCTCATCAGCGCTTCTTTTGTCACAGCCTAAGAGGTTAAGCGCATCGCCCTACCTGGAAGAAGCATTGAAAAAAAATTATGTTTGAAAATTTTCTACTGTTCTGTTATTGCATTCTTTCTCCCTCAATCAACATTTTTCGATTAAGCATTCTTTTTTTGTAAAAAATGTAAGCGGTATTCTATTCTTTAAGTTACGTTTCGAAAGGATGAATACGCACGACAGGCAATTAGTTTAACATAAATATTTGTGTGCTGTTTTTCATCAAACAAAACCAAAGCTAAGGCTACCACTAGACGACTGTCAGTAGAGACAACGGGAGACCTATCTACCATCAAGCCTGCAGCCTCTACATCTGCACCTAGTATAACAACTGTTGTAACTACAACACCAGTAGAAACAACAACTACTACAACAACAACAACCACCACGACGACAACAACTACCACTACCCCAAGACCGGATCCAGGTAAGATGCGTTGTACATAAATCGAAATAGAACCGACATCCTTGGCAAATACAAATTGAGTTAATTCACTATTTTTATTGCGTGGCGCCGTCGTTTAGTCGTAGACACTTGGTTTTAGGGTCTAGAGGTCCGGAATTTGAGAGCTGGCTGTGCAGGTCTGTGTAAAGTTATTGGCTAAGATTTTACACACATTTTCTCGCCTCTTTCCAGCGCTAAATGAGTACCCGGCCATAGACAGAGGAAGATATTTTCAGTATGCTCGACTGATGTGGTTTAACTGCTGTAGCTCTGTGAATCTAAAAAGTAATTAATTGGCAATGTCTTGTAAATATGCCCTTGTAAAACTCTTAGAGCGTATTGAGGGGCTCGGCGTTATATAACAATCTCTTTTAATTTTTATATCATGGAAAAGGTGGTCTATTTTAAATAAACGTTGCTACGTTCTTTTTTTTTATTGTATTCATGTATCCAGGAGCAGCGTGGCAGAGTGTTTAGCGCGTCGGACTCGTAATGTAGCGGTTGCGGATTCGATTCCCGACCATGCGAAGTTACAATTCCATTGAGAAAGCAATTTACCCTAGCTTTCCCCAGTCCGCCCACCTGTAAAATGGGTAGCCAGCTACAGGCAATGCTTGAAATTGGGATATGCGCCTGCGAGACCCTGCATATGGGTTAAAAGTGGCTTTCAAATGTACTGGTCTGCTGGGGCTGGCGCCGCCCTTCTGGCGACACAGTTACGCTGAGTAATGAAGCCAAATTTCCCGAAAGGGAATAATATAGTTTAGTAAAGAAATATAATAATAAAAAATGAGATTGTATAGGTTTCATCTGCCTATTCTATATTAACAACAGCTAAGATCAAATCGATAATTTTTTAAGAGCTTGTTTTTACTGAAAGCCTCGAAGAATGGCTGATTACGCAAAACAAAAATTTGTTTGATAGAATGTGTTTCTTTCACTGTATTATTAATAAAAATAGAGAGGGTACTCATAACTGTTTATTCGCAACAAAGACCATGTAAAGAACGTTGTAAAGCAAAAAAAAAAACTTTTAGGAAATGAAGTAGAGGATATCTTGCAAACACTCTTTACGATAAGGGAAAGACACTAGATCTGAAGATCTCAGTAAAAGCGTGCCAAAGCATACAAAGAGGATACTCATAGCCTTTCCAATTAAGTAAAATATTGCTCTTTAGGGTCTTTCTGGGTATAGTGATGAAAATATACAAATTTCTTTAAGAAGATTTTTTGTTCATTATTCTCCTGACCTAAGTGCTACTAGTGGTTTTTTTTTCTTTAATAAACGAAATTGAACCATTGCATTCTGCCGCTCAGTCAGGGTTAGTACTGGCTATATTATGTTATGTTATTTATTAATTATTGCTCACCAAACGTCGCTTCACTGAAGTCTGGCTATTCAGAGACAGTACATCACTGCTTTTTTCCTTCTACGGACTATCCTGAATACATTTTCATCATTACCCTCTCCCTCGAACATTCACATGAGAAAACAAAGAGACAGAGCGATCAAATAAAGAATTTCTCTCTCTCTCTGTCTGTCTCTGCCTCTGTCTCTCTCCTACAGAGATTACCGTAAATGGCGGCAACCTAACTCTGGGCTCACCCGCCACCGTGTCATGTGACGTAAGTTATCCAATGGAAGGCTCTGTCGTCATGGTCCTCATTTCTGACACCGGATTTGACGTCATGGCGACTTTTGATATGGATACCCCGGACGGTTCGAAGGATATCACCACAAAGACCGGTTTGACCTTGTCGAGGTCAGAGGTCGGAGAGGTCACCACTGTCATGGCCAATTTTAAGGCCTTTGCGTGTTCACAGGAAGGTGTGTATGTGTGTAGTGATGATGGAGGACACACTGGAAGTTCAAAAGTTCGGGCTGTAGGTAAGTCACACACCAGTGTTTTAGCAGTCAATATGGTTTCCTGTTATTTCAATAGCAAGTAGTATCGGAATCTAGTTTGACCATTTTTGATCTTGTAAAGGGCAAAGAATTCCATGACCAGGAAAAAGGTAGATCGAAAAAATCTTGACTCAAGCATTGAATCAGTCAACCCAAATTATTAGTTTTTCAATACTACACCGCATCTACATTATTTTAATTGAATCAGATTCTAGAAAGAACTAATATTGCACACCATATTTGGAGTAGAACTTTATAAATATCTATATATATATTTAGTTTATCAATAAATAAAGTGTTAATTCGCTAGCATTCACAGCAGCAAACTACATTGTCTACAAACTAATCTAGGCCTAGTCTGAACCGATTAACTGATACAAATAGTCATAATGAATTTCTTTTCTTTTCAAATTATTGCATAAAGTGTATTAAAAATTCTAATGTTTATGTGTATTGCACTATACGATATTTATAGGCTTAAAGAGTAGAGACACTTCTACAATTGTTTTCTTTGTTTTGTATAGTTGAAATAACTAAAGACCACAATATGGGAGAAAATAGGGACATTTTAAGGAAACACAGAAAGAAGGAAAAGTTAGAGAAAGTAAACAACTGAAACAAATTTTGAAAAATATCTGGGCAGGTATCGACTAAAGAAGCCTCCTCCATATAGGCATTAAACACTGAACTTCCCATAAAAGATCTTTGCTAGGATATTTTGGTCACAGCCACGAGCCGCTTGATACACGTTCTAGAGAAAGCATCGAGGGGCTTTTGGTAGAGTTAGACTGGGCCCGGCACTTCTGCGACAAGAGGAATCACGATTCAAATAGGACAGAGGGACAGTGTAATACAGAGGGGAAATCACTGTCTTGTTATACTGGCACTGTGTAACCAGACCGTGCGCTCCGTCCGATAATATGCCTTACTGTTTCATCTTTCTCTGTCGTATTTTCGTCCTTCATCTTCCCGGAGATGTGCCGGTGCCGACGCCAGTTTAACTTTAACCTAAGAGGAGGAGGGGAACCATTAAGACGATGAGAACTTTAACAGGGCAATGAGGGGTGGGCTAAGAGCGTTTTGGAACTTCAAAGTCACTGTTTCCAGCAGAATAGTGTTTATGGAAGACCCTTATCGCACCTGTAGATCTTTTTATTAGGTAAAGGCCCGATTTGGACCTAGTTTATAGTCACTAATGGTCTAGAGAACAAGTATACCTTTCTAATACCAGCATGCACCAAATTCATTGGTCTAGAAATAACATAGGAAAGTAATGAATTAGGCGAATACTGTCATTGAGATCTTAATTATGTGAAACCTGAACCTTTCAGTTCAACCTATAGACAGGCATCAGTTGATTTTTATAAACCCTTCTTCACACCTGTTCTAGTCGCAGCCCAGCCTCTGGTGTTGAAGCCTCCAGCGTCAATGACTGTGTCCGAAGATGCCACGTTCCAGTGCAGCGGGGTAGTGGACAAGACAGGCAGGCTATACTTCGCCGTCAAAGGCCAGGACGAACCAGACACAGAATACAAGTAATCTTTAATGCTATAGATAACGTGCACATTACGTAATGTAGCTTGTTGTCTATCAGGATGGTGGACGCTTGCACAAAACAGTTTATCTCCCAACTTCCGGTGGATTTGCCATCTTAATAGTAATCTGTAACCTGTAATTATGGCATGGATCAACAACAAAGCATTTTAAACATTAATTTCAAACAAAAAAAAATTGGGATTGATAAAAGGTGGGATTCAAAGATACAAAAAGTGGTTAGAGAAATGTGGAAAGAACATAATCTGAACTTTAAAAAAAATTTTAGAAAACAGGTGCAACTACTAGAAACAATAAACATATATGTGGCACAGTAAAAGACAATACAAACAAACGATAGGGAAAAAATATAATATCATCAAAACCAATTGCTTAAACCTAACTGCGCTCAATCAGGAAATCAAAAGCGCAATTCTCACTGTAAGAGTCCTCACTTGTCACATGCAATCATTAAAATACAAGAAACTCATCAATACTATATATCAAGAAAAAAAATGAATAAAGGAAGAAGGAAAAATGTAGGATGAATCATATGTTTCTTTCTCCTTTACCTTTCTTAACTCACATTTAAGCGTTTCTAAGTTTGTTTCCACCAATTGTGTTATTTTACAAATTTTTCTACACGCTCTACCCATCTCTCTAAATTTTTTTTTTATAAGGTACAGGTCTTTATCGCTGAGGTAAGTGGTTTGCGCGTCGAAATCGTAATTTGGTGGCCGTGGGCTCTATCAAAACCATGACTGATAAGATTGCTACAAGAAAGTAATTAATGTATCGGCAATGTCCTCAGTACTCCCATTTGTAAAAATGGCTTTTGGAATTTGTGGAATGCTAGTATTTGAGAGCCTTACGGGCAGCCGTACTATTATGCTTGGAAATAATTATGAACTGAAATTGCTGCGACGTGGATTGGACTCCTGAGGAAAAGACTTTGAGCCTTGAGACTATCATCAGCGGTATGAGACTATATCAAGTTTTTTTTCTGTTTTAGGGAACTTGTCTTGCCAGGCCTTCAACGACAGGAGCTGAACTTGGACGCATGTACCAGTGTCCTCTCTGTGTTTCTGACCCACGCTTTTGACCTGAGTTTCCAAGGCAGCCACATCCGATGTGAAGCCAGTTCTCAAAATCAAGGTTCAGACAGCTACCAAATAACTTTCAGCTGAGACGAGATGATGCTGATGCGAACTAATAATTGTACATTTTACACTTGCCACCAGTAGCCAGTCTTTGTTTTACCATCTAGCTTTATGTAGTACCTGGCAGTGGAAATAAAGGCACTAGTTCAGAACAAAATTGTCGCTGCTGATCTAGTAAAAAAGAAAAGTAGTATCAGTAGTTTTGGTAGGAAGGTAGTCGTGATCATAATAATAATAAAAAAATAATAATAGTAATAGTAGTAGTAGTAGCAGTAGTAGTAGTAGTAGTAGTAGTAGTAGTAGTAGTAGTAGTAGTAGCAGTAGTAGTAATAGTAGTAGTGATAGTAGTAGTAGAAATAGTGGTAGCAGTGGCAGCAGCAGCAATAGTAGTAGTAGCAGCAGTAGTAGTAGTAATATTTGTAGTAGTATTAGTAGTAATGATTGTGATTGAAAGATTGTAAAGGTATAGTATCTGCAGAGGAGAGAAATAGGCTTTAAATGGAAATGCCCGAAATGTCTGCCTTTAGTATGATTCGAACCTATGATTTAAAGTAGCTTCGGGTATGTCCACTTAAAGCCTAATTATCTCCATTACTAATTTCATACCTTTAAAACCTTCCAATTATTAATTTAATTGCGCAAAGGCTGCCTCCATTATTTTTTCAAGTAGCAGCAGTAGCAGTAGTAGTATAATATTAGTAGTAGTAGTAGTAGTAGAAGTAATATTAGTGGTAGAAGTAGTAATAGTAAGTAGCAGTAGTAGTAGACGTAGTAATAGTAGTAGTAGTAGTAGTAGTAGTAGTAGTAGTAGTAAGAGCAGCAAGAGTAGTAGTAGTAGTAGTAGTAGTAGTAGTAGTAGTAGT
>BMAT01004925.1:178714-210134 GCA_019649035.1 Elysia marginata
TACTACTACTACTACTACTGCTACTACCATTACTACTTCATGTTAAAAATACTAGTTTTAATAAAGCAATTAACTACAGGATCATGAGTTGAGCTCTCCACTAGTTTTTAACCAGAACTATCAAAGTCGTATGCTTATGTATTTCAAATTTTCCAAATGTGTACATTGTCTAAAAGGCCGTTTAAGATTTGTTTACTGCAAAAAAATAATTTTTACATAAATTTGATTCAGCTTTACTTCCTAAAGATATGTAAAATAGTAGGCCTACATGGTATAGAGACTTTCAGAAGCCATCATAAATCAGACGAAAGTAAGACGGTTTTTGAGGGAATCACTAAATCCTGCGCTATTTCGATATCAGATTTTCATTTATGTTTTTTTTTTACTTTCAAACATGGTGAGATGTTGTTTTGTGGCAGCATCAACGACTGTGTATGAAAACTTGCCTGGCTTTTTTTACATTTCGTAAGTTGTGACACTCCCTAAAGTGCTTGCATTGGCATGACAATATAAAGCTATTAATTCACATACAGGATCTTCTTACAATAAAATAGAAGGCATGACAGAATTTTATTAAAAAAACATGTTAACGACATAACTAAAGCAGTTATTAACGATTCTCTTTTCTTGATTTACTGAAGTCATTTTAATTACCGAGCGTGCCTTTTATTCTATTCTATTGTATACACTATATTAATCCCTATCGGGAAAAATTGCTTTAGTACTCAGCGCATCTGTGTCGCCACAACAACAGCGCCACTAAATGGCTAAGTAGACCAGTGCAATTGAAAGCCACTTTTAACCCACATGCAGAGTGTTGCTGGCACATATATCACAGATTCAAGCATTGTCTGTAGCTGGGTGCCCATTTTACAGGTGGGTTGACTGGGGAAAGTTAGGGTAAGTACCTCAGACTGACGGGTTCAACCACGGAGTACATTTACGTCGTAAAGTCGTCTGTGGGTTCTACTGGTTATGGTCCTGTTTTGCAATCAGGAAGAGGCGCCCATTTGAAAAAATATTAGCATATCATCTGAGGAAATCTGTGATTAGAGTCATAATCTTTTTTTTTCTCAAATCTCCAGCTCCTGTCCAGAAACCGCACTTGAGTTAAAGCACACCCGTCATGTTGAAAGGCCATTAAGTTTTCTTTCAGTTTTTCCTAATTGGCTCCATCGAAATGTTGGCTGAACTAAGGGCACGAAGAAAAGAAAGCAAAATAAACCACGCGCATATCGAATTTAGAACTATATTTGGTATCGTTTAATATTACTTTAAACAAATTATAGAGACAAAGCTATAGAGTTTGGTTCTACTGGTAAACAATTGAATTTCTTTTCAGCTTTTTTTAAACCACAGAGAGGAGAGAAGCAGTAGTTATATTCTTTCAGGTTAAATTTAAATCTAGTTTTACTCAGTATTTGAGTACTTTTTTAAATTTTACACCATGCTGTTACAAAACTTTGGGTAGGCCCTACGTTTAATTTGGGTCTAAAAGCAATCAGGGCGAATCAAGTAATTCGAATTGCTCCAGTGACAAAATCAGTCAGGATTAAACAGATCGAGTTTTTATATTGAAATCAAACTTACACTCAGTTGGTGTAGATTTTTTTAAAAACTGCGCCCAGTCGACGATTGCACTTAATTTAATGAGAAGGGCTTAGATGTTACCGAGCATACTTAAAAACACTTACTCTTTAAATAATTGTTTTAGGTCCTTCCTTGTGCCTTTTTTTAAGACGAATCCTACAGAGTTCATACTTCTACAATTTTGTTAGTTTAGCTTCATCATTCCTATCAGTCTTTTTCTTAGTTGTCATGATATACTTCATCTGGCTAAGACTTTTGCACGTGTGATGAAAGCAATAGCTTAAAAGATTTGGCTGTGAAGTTTCTCTGATAATATACGTTAAAGGATGCTTTCAATCGCTAGTGGGAGTTTTAAGACCAACTGCTACTTCTTTTTGCAGTTGTATTTATTTGATAATTTAAAGTTTGAAGAGTAACCTACTGTATTTCGCATTTACACGGTAGATTTCCAAACGCAAAATCAGAAACATATTATATTTTTTTCTCGGTGAAATCAGAACACGTGTCTATTTGGATTTCGCCCCTTTTTGTAGAAATCTTAAATGATGACAAAAAAAGAAACAAAAAAACAAAACGAAACGAGTTTTAGGCCACGCCTAGAGCTGCATCTAGATCTTTGCTCAGATTTAGGAATGTTGCACGATTCCCGATTGTCTGGCTTTACGTTCAACACAATATTATTCTCATCATTTTTTTCCAGTTGATTTGCATTTTCTTTTTTTCTGTGTGTGTGGATGTTAGAAGTAAAGCCGATCCCGAAAGCCGATCCCTTTTGGCATTCCAAGAAGCTGGTCTATGAAACATGGACAGTGAGGTGAAAAAAATAAAAGCACTTTAAATTTTGTCTAAGGTATATAGAAATTCCCTATCTTTACTAGTATGAAAGGAAAAAAAAGATTTTAAAAAATTTACCCAAGGAAAGGTAAAAAAGGCTATAGTTTCAGCTCCCTGTATGTTTAGGACATAACGATTCACTCCGATAGAAGTTTATAATTCTAAAAGTATGCATGCTATATAGGATATTAATGGTTGGAGGTGTTAGGCAACCCATTATTGAAAAACTCCGACAGTTTCAATGAGCTTTACTCGGTTTATTTTATTGTAGAGGCAAAATTGTGTCGTGACATGTCTATGGTAACCCGAAACTGAAAAGTTTAAAATTTTCATTTTTTTCAAAAATGTTTTAAAATGGAAAAAAAAAACAAAAAGCTAAAATTCACAATAGAACCTTACAAGAGTGTAAGAATTTTTAATTAGATTCATTTTCTACAATGAAGTAATAAGTCACTCTTTGGACATAACGTTCACCTTAAAAGTGTTGTTATTAGATCATTGCATTGTAGCAAACAACACAGGCTTTTTGCAGATTTTTTGTCACACTTTCATGTTTCAGAGGATTTAGAAAGACTCTTTTGAAGAAACACGGTCTATTTTGTTTCCTTTTTTATATAGTCTATACATAATCATATTGAGGACATAACGTTCTTTACAAACTTAAAACTAAGGAAAAAATACACCAAAAATTTTATTGCTTTTGTCATGATTTTATACAGTCCTGGGTCAATTTTCTCTTTAGGAGAAATGAAATAAAAATTTAATGTCTAGACACAATAAAAATCATATAACATTAAAACACATTTTTTGAGAAAGACAGAATGTTGTGTTTTCTAAGTTTTCTTTTAAACAAAATCTAGATCTAGATTTCGATCTAGAGTTGTAACTTATTATGAACAGCATTAGCCTTGGTCTCCCTCTCTTATAAACAGTTTGGTTCAATTTTACACGCAACAACTATTTAAAATCTCAGCTTTTTTTTTGGAAAACAACGTTCACTCCGGTAATTTCTCTATAGATCTATTTCTGAAAGCCTAGATCTAGTTCCAGAAATATATCTGTTCCTACTCTATATAGGATTTAACTGAGCCCTAATAATAGCTTTTGTGACTAATTTACCTCATTTTGTAATAATATATTTAATAAAATTAGCTTATTTACTCTGGACATAACATTGACTAGAAAAACATCGTTGTGAGGTTCCTTTGTACTTTTTGTCTTCATTCAAATGAATTTAAGCAAACTGGGCTTGAAAATCAAACTAGTTTCAGAATCTCTAGGACGGGTGGAAGTTTCTATTAAAAAGATTCCTTGCTACAGCCATTATTGCCTTGAATGTGGCTTCAACAGTTTTAGGACATAACGCAGTTTTGCGGACAGAACGCCACTCCAAACATTCACTCCGATAGATCTAATCGCTTGCTCTGAAAATTCGCTGTGAATAGCCTAATTTAGTCAATATTTTTTAATGTAAAACCAAATGGTGTACTGAATCAAGCTGTAAAGAGGTTTATTGTGGTACCAAATATTAAATATTTCTAAACTTTGAGGACATAACACTTCACAACAATGGATGCTTGAATCAAAAGTCACCGACGTTCTTCACGAAAGTTACTCTTTTAAAACTGATGAGTGTCCTGTTTCAATACAAAAAGCTGATTAAAAAATTGATGATTAAATTAACAATAAAAACTAACATTTCCGTGTACGTTTGTAGATCTAGCATTTTCGCAGCAAGCGTTATGTCCGCTAGACCTACGTTAATCTAGACGGTGCACTTCTATGAGTTGATAGATAGACCTACATTTTTACTATAGACCTATCAGACATTAAAACTTTAAGGTTGAATCTGGAAGATATTCATTTCGAAGATAAAAAAGGTCACTAAAAGTGTTCTCTTTTTAAGGCCTAGAAAACATGTTTTTTTCTACGAAACCAAGAACCATACAAAACCGTGTGACGCAACACAGCTCAAACTATGTATAATATCTATTCAATCATTTCTCAACATGAAACAAGCTTTTACTCTGGAAAATTACTACAGACTTACTTTTATTGGGTTAAAGAGGGCATGGTATGAACTGAACATGGTATGTAGTGCTTCAAATCGCATGCGGAAAGTTCGTGGTCCAAATCCTACACGTGTACTGTATCCTAATACTTTAAATTCAATGATATTTATGCCTTGGACCACAAAGACAGCCAGTTATGTTAATTTTACTAGATCTAAGTGCAGCTTTTGATACTGTCGACAAACATGTTCTTTTTGAAAGATTAGAGTCTTATTTCGGTTTTCAAGGTAATGCTCTTAAATGGTTAATTTCTTACAAGGGTGACAGATCTATGTCTGTATCTATGGATAATATCTGCTCAAATCCTGAACCTGTTAAATTTGGAGTACCACAAGGCTCGGTACTAGAACCAATTCATTTCACAATGTACACTGCACCGTTAGGTGAAATTATAAAAAAAAATGTAACCTTGATTTTCACCTCTATGCTGACGACACACAAATAATTTATACCTACCTTTAAATACATCTGTCGATAAAATTGAAGAATGCCTTGACGAAATTAAACATTGGATGACTATACATAAGTTAAAATTAAATGAAAATAAATCCGAAGTAATTTTCTAATCAACAAAAACATATCTCAATGAAAGTAAGGTTGTGTATGAATTACAATCTGCGGCAGAAAGTCTTTCTATTCCTACTAGTAAAGTAGTGAGAAATCTGGGAGTTTATTTTGATTCTAAACTAAATATGGAATATCTTATAAAAAAAAGTTAGGTCAGAGCTGCCATTATCATCTCAGGAACCGAGGCAAAATTAGAAACCTTATTGATATGCACACAGCACATAATTATGCTTGTGCATTCTCTTAAAACAAGTCGTTGAGACTATTGCAATTTACTCTTAGTGGGAATCCCATTTTATCTTATCGAAAGACTGCAGAAAATTCAGAATAGACCTGCTAGACTAGTGGCAAAGAAAATATGAGAGGTGATTCATTTACAATTTCAAAAGATCTTCACTGGCTGCCTATTAAGTATAGAATAGATTTTAAAATCGCCTGCCATATTTTTAAATTAATAAATGGACTGGCTCCCTCCTTTTCTTAACAAACTCATCGAGGTTTGCACACCCAACAGAGTTTTAAGATCAGCAAATGAAAACCTTTTAACTGAGCACCTACGTAAATCAAAATTTGAAGAGCGTTCTTTCTTTTTCTATGACCCTAAGCTTTGGAACAGCTTGTCTACTGAAATAAAGAAGTGTCTTACTTATAAGTCATTTAAATCCCACCTTAAAACAGAAATGTACAGAAAAGCTTATCACTAGATTTTTGTTGCCTTTAATTATTTTCAGATCAGCAATAATTAGGACTATTTCTCTTTAAACCTTTTTAGCTAGTATGTACTTATAAATGTTATATATTTATTTTTTTTTACCATGTATAATACTACACCATGTACACATTTTTTATGCCTATAATTATATGTAAAAGCGCCATCGAGAACTTTTCTGTGGGTTTTAGGCACTATATAAATAAATTATTGTTATTATAAAATTATTATTAAAGTTAGACCAAAATATGTGGTGCTAAAGCTTTCCTTCCGAGACCTTTTCTTTTTTCCAAGGAGGCCTGTTTCTTTCTTCAAGAGCTAGGCTAACTAAACATCGACACTGAATCTAAAAAAGGGCGGGGTTTGTGAATGACAAGGTCAGAATGATTTCTCGCTTTAGGTCAATAGAGCGTGGATGTTCGTACCTGTGAAAAAAAACCGTTTTTAATAAGCTTTTTGATCTCGATCTTGATAGCATTGAAACGAATCTCACCTGCACACACAGCTAGACCTGCTATTGAGTGTACGACCCTGAAGAACTCCGTGAATTGGTCGCTCTACCAGAGACAAGTTGCTGCATTCAGCCTTGATTGCTCTTCGAATCAGCATCGGCGGATAACGCTGGAATGACTTGCCAAGATTTCGTGTCTTCCGCATTCAAAGCTTTTTTTCTAATCATCATAAACTGCGCCGCTTGGTTGATTTAAGATGCGATTTTGATAACATTTTATTCTTTTTTTTCTCTTTGACTCACAAAACCAGATGAATAGCTCTTTTTAATGAGGTCATACTTATTTGAAAGGAAAAGTATAAGGTGTCAAAGCAAAACTATTCTCCGGTGGGGGACTTATCTGTGTGTTTCCTTTTCTAATTATTTTTTTTGCGTGGTTAGTCTTGAGAGGTGACCGGTCGTTTTTTTTCTCTCACTAGTCTCTAACTCTACGCAAAACTGTCATAGAAACAGTGAATGATTTTTGTTACTGAGTTTATGTGTAAAATATTTTCAAAATTAGCTTTACATATTTTCACGATCAAATCTTTTACGTAGAAAACTTGACTTCCTGGTCACTTAGGTTCAAGAGTTAATTGTTTTTAACAGAAAAAAAGTTAACCATTGTAAAAAAAATTAACACCTGGAAAAAGCAAGTACTGCTCCTACGCTTTTCAAAGTTGAAAAGAGGCCAGCTGACACAACGAACATGAGAAGTATAGTTATAAAATAAAAACAACATTTCGAGAATGTACTTTTCACGGCATGAAGAACTTTGGTGGTTCAATGCATATAAAAACTGCAAAAGATCCGGCTTCTAAATCGAGGCACTGAAAAATTTTTCTTGTGTGCCGAGAAAAAAAAAACTATAGCATGCGTTTGCACTGAACCATAACCCTGTCTGGTTTTTTTTTGTTGCAACTATTCATTTTTTTTTCAGATTGACGTAATGCCCATTAATAAAAAAAAGTCTGAAATGATTACAACTGAATCCAGGAGGTCTAAATTTAGGCATGAATAAGTAGATCTAGATCTAGATCGAGTCTTTTCTGGAGTATAGAAGCGGAACGAGGAAGTAACAACAAAAGAGGTTAGCTGTGCGTGGGTTCAGACATTTAAATGTTCATAAATTCTTAGAAAAACACTAAAAACTAAAAATTACAAACTTTTTTTCTCGTGCAGTAGCTCCAAAGTGCACGTGTATTAAACGTGAGATTATTCTGATGCCATCCAATAAAGAATAAGACATTTTTGGGTTCTATTTTGTCTTCCTTATTTACACGCCTCTGCCTTTCTCTCCCACAATCTATACCACAATAACAACTAGGATAATAATATCAATGTTGCTAGAAACAACAAGCACAACAGTTCCAAAAACCTATAACAACTTGATCGTTATGATAATTGTACTAATAATAAAACAATCATATCAATGATAGTACATGTAATAATAATAACAATTGTAGTGAAAATAATACTTCATTTATATTGTAAAACAATTTTTTCCAGATCTGTTATGTTGCACAAGAAAGAAGGACAAATGTGAGAAGGAAAAAAAATAATAATAACGAAAATAATAAAAACAACAACAACAGCAATGATAATAATAATAATAATAATAATAATAATAATAATAATAATAATAATGATAATGATAATGATAATGATAATAATAGTAACAAAAGTAACAATAACAATACCCATTATGCAATATGGAGGGTCATCAAAGTTGGTAATATTTCTTATTATTTTGATGCCAAGGATTTTGTCATGATTGTCTTTCAATATCTCCTTCAATTAATTCTTTTTACTTTCATGTCAATCTATTCTTTCGCGAGTTTCTATTGAATTGTTTTCATCTTATTTCTCTTTTTAGTCACAGCCTGTCTGCTTCTCACAGGTTTTTCTGCGTATGAAAGTTCCTGCTAGCGCTGCCAGTCTGCACCTTTATCTCTCTCTCTCTCTCTCTCTCTCTGTCTCTCTCTCTCTCTCTCTCTCTCTCTCTCTCTTTCTCTCTCTCTCTCTCTCTCTCTTTGTCTCCTTCTCTCTTCTTGTCTTGCTTTCTCTCACTTTGGTACTTGTTTTGTCTCATAACTTTTATTGCTCTTTCTCTCAATATCAGTTTTTTTTGTCAAGACTGTAAGAGAATTAAGTGAAGTGAAAGCAAAGAAAAGAGAGCCTAATCCCATAAAACGTTCTGGGTGCTTTACATAATAACTCGGACAGGCCATAATAACCAATAAACCATCTGGACCCACAGAGGAGCAGCGGTTAATGTGCATTATTCTTGTAAACCGACAAGACCTTTCACTGCATATAACCGGGTACCCATTAGCGCCTGAGTGAGACAAGGATATGTAAAGAAAAAATCCCAAGGAAGAAACGCCGATCAGCCAAGCCAGAGCTCAGACCTCTCGGTGTAAGATCCGGATGTCTAAAATTAGACCATATCGCCATAACTCTCTCTCCTTTTACACCGCAGCCCAAATCGAAACTAAAGTCTTCACTGTCTTTGGAAAACCTGGAAAAACGCGCGCATATCACGGTGAAAATCTATAGGTCTAGAAATAACCAATCGAGGTATTTATAACCTTTTCTCAATCGATAAAACATAAGAAACAAGCACTGCTTGGTTCAAAGATTCAAAATCATGTGCTCTTCGCAAAGACGACAGAAATGCAAGCAATTCAAAAGCAACAATTTTATTTGTCACTGACGCAATGAACGGTAATACTTTTCTTAGAATCGCAAGCGCAAAAAAGCAAATTCTTTCAGATAATAGGTTCTGACCTAAATCTGACCTATTGGTGCGGATTTTCGCATCAAAAGTGGTCTAACAAAGTTTTACGTAAGCTGTATAATAATATTTTCCTACCCTGCCACTGAAGGGGTGCGCAATCCGCAAGAAGGAAAGCGGAGATTGATGTTTCCCAAGCTGTAACTTAGATTTATGTCAGAACTATTGCAAAGAAACAAAAGAAAAAAAGCATGTAATACTAATTTTTCAACCGACAGTTCTAATGGTAAACCGCATAAATATAACATATCAAAACTGTTGTAAAAAAATTGAAACATGAAAAATAAAAACTTGAAAAATTTAAAAATGGTATAAGAAATATTTCAACAAAACGAGAGCATAACGCACAAAGAACAATATTTGTTTTGTAATTGATGACAGAAAAATAACAAAGGAAAAACATCCCACGGTTTCTGTTGTTTTCTCACAATTTCAAAATTAATCGAACGGGTTCTAGAACCTTCCGCATTCATGATTTTTTGAACAAAAATTTTAATAGACGCACGAATTAAATCTGTCACTGATAAAAGCGAATACAAGAATTCTAAGACTAAAAAAAGATTTTCTTCGCTGGCTAGATTATAAAGACTCCATTCTTTTCTTATAATTTCTGAGCATGAAGCCATCTATAAATATGACAGCAAACTAGTATTTTCCGAACTTATCTTCTCAAAGAACGTCTTCTCTGTTTTTTCGCTGCCCTTACATTCTCTCTCACTCTATTTATCTCTAGGTCTTTGTCTCTCTGTGACTTAATCTCTATGTTTGTCTCTCTTCTTCTTCTTGTTCTTGTTCTTCTTCTTCTTCTTCTTCTTCTTCTTCTTCTTCTTCTTCTTCTTCTTCTTCTTCTTCCTTTTTTTTTTCAAACTGAACTGTAGCTCTAAAGTCTAGGAATTTATTGCTGATTACATTTTCAACCTGTCTTCAAAAACATTGATAGTAAAAAAGTAGATCTAGATCTATAGTTCCTTTTGATTAGCAATCATTTCCCTATATTTACAGCTCCAAATTTCTTTGCTTCCTATATCAATATTCACTCTGCACAAAATACCGGCAGTGTACTGATTTTATTTGTAATCATTTGCCTAAATCATCAAAAGAACAAATCACGCATTTTGCTTAAAACAAATAGCACCACTTTCTCCTTTAGTGGTCCGAAACTTTAACTCCTATTTTTGTTCCTAAATTTATTAATAGCTCGCTAAAAAGTTTTTAGCCAAAGAACAGCAAAATACAATGAGGCACTTATCTCTTTTATTATAGATTACAATGAAGACATTGAATACTATCAGAAAAACAAAGTTAATCTTTCCGAAGAGACTGATTGTTTATATCAATGAAACTAGTCTTAACCGATGCAACATTGTAACCATCTTTTGAGGATAATGTAAACAGTTTGCCTCAGGCCATTCAGAGTGATAACGTCTGTTATAAACACACAATAATGTTTAGGACCCCAAGCTCTATGATGGCTTTAAGCTAGGCCGCCGTGGGGTGAATATGGTGGCCTAGGCTTTGAGGTATCAAGGCTCATTTAATTACGGTCAATGTTCATCAACGGGTCTTAAGTGGACCAAAGGTGACAGGCAAGTCCGAGGTCAGAGGACAGCGAATTGTCAAGAGGCAGGAAGGGATAAGAACCTACGAGAACAACCCAGAGACGCAAAATAATAACAAAAATAATGATAATAATATAAATAGTATTAATAATAATAGTAATTATAATAATGATAATAATAATTATAATAGTAATAATAATAATAATAATAATAATAAAAAAGTAATAACAATAATAACAATAATAATAATCATAATGATAATAATGATGATAATAATAATAATAACAATAATAATAATAAAAATAATAATAATAATAATAATAATAATAATAATAATAATAATAACAATGATAACGATAAAAAAAAGTTATTTCTAGCGTCTCTTCCCACATGTAGGTTCGAAGCTGTTTACGATTATAGTGTATCTACCCAGTTAAACAATTGTGACATTGTGGCACCTTTGTACAAAAACATAGTCCATTAACAATTCGACAAACAGAAGGAAAACAAAAGATGCATGCATAAAAACTAAAAAAGGGATATACATTGACCATACCAAAGATTAGAGAAAAATACGGCGATAGATGTTTTAGTTTATCTCCATCATTATTTGTGTGATTTTTTTTGTGCCTTTTTGTCTTCCACTGACGCCCTAAGACTCGAAACAAAAATTCAAGAAAGATCTAAAAAATAGTGAGTGCGAGGTTTGTTTGAAGTTCACTTTCCTCCCCCTGAGCAACCAAACCTTTCAAATCTAAGAAGATAAGATAAAAAAAACGCTTTGTGAAATAGAAGTCAATATAAATCAGAGTCTTTCCAACTGATCAACTCATGGTTAATAGAAATCGACAATGAAGAAATAAGAACTTTTTTGGTGTGATGAGATGAGAGAGGTCTAAAGCTCCTTGGCAATTTAATTTTACGGGCTGCTCAAACTGGCTTCAGTGCAAGAAAACATCTAGATCTACATGAAAGAGCATAATGCACAATAAGGAGAGTAGTGGCGACATGGTATAAGCTATGTTTCTCTCAGTGGCAAGCCAGTGGGTGCCGACGCTACTAGGCTATAAGTCGTAGGTTCGAATCATACTAAAGGCAGGAATTTGGGGCATAAGCCTACTTCTCTCCATTGCTATTTTCATACATTAAAAACCTTTCTCTCGTAATTATACACAGTAAGACAAGTGTGTGTGAAAAGGGTTCTTCCTTTGTTTTTAATTGTAACAGTCTTAAACATAATAAGCTGCATTCAACTAGCTGTTTGAAAATATTGTCTCAAGCTACATGGGGGAGACCCCTCTCTTGTTGACAATGTAGATAACTCTCAGTAGACTCCTAATCTAAAGAGTTCCTGGAAAAACCATGGCCCGATATTTATCGAGCGGCCACAACTAGTATTCTTCACGATTTTGTCACTATAAAACAACACTCAAAAAAGTTGATGTGGAAATTGAATAAGAACCTAAAATAATCCTCAAGCTGCTTTGAGGCAAACGTGCTCAAGATAAAAAGTTCAACATCCCTTCTATTGTATATAAATCTGACCTCTTTGTTCACCTGCAGATTTATAAGCTTTCACTCGGATTCATGGTAGCATTTAAGGCAGTGTCGAGTTATTGAAACCTTCAAATTAATGATTTATTGGAACTTCCCGGTTCACGCCCTGGACTCGTTTGTTACTGAAACGCGTGCACATTGAATCACAGTATTTTTTTTTCTTTTTTAGTTATGCTACGCATGACTGACCTTGATTTAGGCACTCTTTGGTGTACATGAATAGAAACACGTGGTCTTAACAGGGGGCTTTTGAAATTGCAAGTGAATGATGTTTAATGCCTACTTAAAGGACCAGTGAGAATAGTAAGGATATTAAAAATCAAAATTTTCTTTAAGTTTTCAACAGTACAAAAAGGCCTACATTGTTAGATCTTCTTAGAAGCCGCTGACAGGGTAAATACCCAAAAAATTCCCTTTATCTTAATGATCTTAAAAAATGCGGAAGATGAATTATTAAACTTTGTAGTCGGATTATGTTGCGTTACTTAATAATATAAAATATTGCACTCTTGTTTCTATCATGCAACAGGACATTATATCATATACTGAAAAGGTGGCGCTCGTGGATAACAACGCTTTTAAAGCGAATGGTATACATTCTAGATATATAGATCATTCGTGCATTGTTAGTCGCGAATATTTCGTTTAAACCGTTGGGGTTGTTTTTTTTTTATAAAATGTTTCGTTATAATCTTATAAACCTTAAATATTTTGAAATGTTATAAAGTAGTATAACTTAATAGTAATTAAAAACTTTTTTGAAATTGTATAAAGTAATGTAAGGTCGTTAACTGAAAATAGTTAAATATGACGAGGCGTGACTGAAAAATCATAAATTTTCGTAACTATTTATTCCATAGATAGAAATGATGTACTAAATGAAAGCTTATCTTTCCAAGAAATCACCGTCTCTGTCAACAGCGGTGTGTCAACAATGGGGGGCCTAGATAGCTCAGTTGGTAGAGGCCTCGCTCCGTGGCCCAGACGTCGTGGGTTCGAGCCTCAGCCGAGCACAGTCTGTGCCCCTACTGGTTGGGTTGGTGTCAGTATAATGTGACCGGCTGAGGCTAAGTCATGGTATCCCCGCTAGTCTCTGGGTGGCAGCCCGTACATTGTCATTGGGACCCAAGCCCTGAGAGCACCTTTGAAGTGGAGTTGGGCTTGTAAAATAATAAAAAAAAAAAGAAAAAAAGAAAAAAGTGTCAACAATGAACGAGTACTTCAAACATGTTGGTGAACAAATTCAGGCGCTGGTTTTCCTCTGCACTATCTACACACGTTAGTCTCAACTTTATTGTCAACGACCTAAAGTGTTTCTGTCAATATGCCTATGCCCTAGGGTAAAGAAAAAGGACAGACTGGACCAAGTGTGGACAATAGGGAGGACGAGGTAGAATCTCTTGGAACCTGAGTCGTGCCTCGAAATGTTGAGTTTTTCCCCTTGTATGGATACGAGCATTGTAAAGATGAAATATGACATTACTGCCTAAAGAGCATTGTAAAGATGAAGTATGACATTACTGCCTAACAAGCATTGTAAAGATGAAACGTGACATAATTGCCTAAAGAGCATTGTAAAGAAGAAATATGACATTATTGCCTCAAAATTGATGTTCGGCTCGGCCCGTTCAATTTTTTTATCATTTCAGCAAAATGTCGCTTTTTAATTATTATGACAGTTTGTTACAAGTGATTTGGTCCATTTTCACCTGATGCTGACCCCCTGTTTAAGTCTGAGAGGTCAACCCAAGCAAGGTGTATCCTGCACACTTGTTTCCGTCGGGTAGTCACTACTCATACTATTGGCCTACCTTGCGCTCACATCCACAAAGATATCCCTTCATGCATATTAGACAAGTAGGCATCTTTGCAAAAAAGCCCAGTGGCTGCACGTTGCTTTAAAACAAGTTCTATATCCGCCGACATTCAAACACAACTAAGCGTTACGCTTTGAGAAATTTATCCCGGATTTGACATAACAGATGCACGATGGCCTCATATACAGTGAGGTTACATCCCTGGGGAAAACGGATTCCAAAATTTGATGGCATCATGTCTAATAATAAGGAAAGTATTGCATAAGAAGCAGGACCTTCGTACAATCTTTTTTATCATTGAACTTTAGGATTAAGTGAGGTGGAATCGTCCAAAATGTTATGACTGTATTTGTGTGCATAAAAAAGGGGAAGGGGTGGTGGTCTTTCTTTCTTCCTTTATTGTATAAATATAGTCATTTATTTTTGTTCTACTGATAGATAACAACATCCAGATCTAAGAGATTGTATTCTTTTTTTTCTAGTCTCAAACCTGGAAAGTTCAGTTTTGTATCAGTAGGCACTGTGGTGGTGTCAACAAGTGGATTTTCCATTCAGTTTGCCCTTCTTCTATTTCACAGTACTCCGAGACAAGAACTGATTTCAAAATGGTCAGTTTTGCCCTCTATTAGTTATTGCTTGTGAAGTCTTTAAAACCATGGCATGAACTAATTGAATTTCTGACCAAGGCATAAAACGCATGCGCATGTCTCTCATGATTTTCTTTGTTTTGTGATTTTAAAGCTTCATAACTGTCTTTATTATTACTTAATCGGTCGGTCGCATGACAATACTCAATTCTAATTACGAAGAAAGAATAAATCTCTCAGCATTAGGCGAATGACCCTTGAGAAACCAGCCTACATTTTAAACGCAATGAATCTAGTGAAATACTAGTATGGCTTTGCCTCAAGTAAAAAAAATATATAAAGTTCTTGACCTTGTATTTTGAATGATCTTGTTGGATTTAGTAAAGATGTTAAACTAAACCATCAATCGATGAAACTGCTAAATACAAAAGGCTGCGATTTTTTGTTATACTTAATGAAGCTCCTTTTTAAAATACATTTCTGAATGTTCCTCAAATCCACCTTGAAAGACAGACTTTATCGAACAATAATTGTATTATGTGACCAATGTAACAGTTTTAGAGTATGGAAGAAAATTATAACCAAATATTGGAGAACCTACTTTTATTGAAGAGGGGTGGGAGTGATAATGGTAAGAATAATTGGGTGGGGGGGGGTAGGTGTGAAGCAGCAAAAGAAAATAGTTTGCTAGTGTCTGGCATTATGGATTTAGTGTTAAGTCTGGTCGGCCCGGGGTTAGAATAATGTGACTGGGTGTGGTGTACGCAAGCGCTCCTTACATCATAGTATGGCAGCTCGCTTTCAATTGTCCACAGCCCCGTCTCTGATATAACCTCGAAGTTGACTGGGACGTTAAAGTTCAAACAACCAACGAACCAGCCGAAAAAACTAGATTAATACGAATATGAAGAAAGGGGAAAATTTAGATTGGTGTAATATTTTCCTTTTCTAGCTTCAACACGCAAAAGTATAAAAGGTGCAAAAACCAAGTACTCTCAAATACTATAACTATACGTCTTGTGAAGGGTTTGCCAGGAGCATTACTTAGATGGTTGTCTTTTGATGAGCTAAAATTGGTGCAAATTAGTTATGGAAAACAATTCCCGGGAGTTATTGTTTCTTCAATAGTACTGGCACATTCATGGACGATCATAAAATTCCTCAGACAGTGTTGTTGTAATTTGAAGTGTATAACCTCTTTGAGAGAGAGAAAGAGAGAGATAAATACATAGATTGATAGGTAGATAGATTAATAGACACATAGACGGAGATAATTATACCTTGATAAATAGATAGATTGATAGAAGGAAAGAGGGAGAGAAATATAGATAGAGAAAGATAGACAGAGAAAGAAATGTATGTAGATAGATAGACAGAGAGAGAGGAAGAAAATGTAGATACATAGATATAAAGATAAATAGACAGAGAGAGAGAGAGAGAGGGAGAGAGAAATGTTGATAGATTGAAAGAGATAAGAAAGAAGACAGAGACAAGGAGAGAGTGAGAGACTAAGACACAGATAAAGTTCTTTCAACAATACGGGGGGGGGGGGGGAATCATAAAAAGATACAATATATATATCTTGTAACAAGTATTTAAGAAACGGGCGATAGAGCAATAGCTAGTAAGAAAATGAGAGATTATTCCAGAAAAAGAGCTGAAAATGTTTAAAAAACCCATTAAGATGGAAGGTAAAATAACAAATCTTAGGAAGAGGGAAACAGAAAAAAGAAAAGTCAATGTAGAGAGTAGCGACAAGTGCAACTCAAATGGATAGAAAGAGTGTGTGTGAGAGAGATAGAGTGACAGACAAACATACAGACAGACGATCAGACATACTGAGAGAGAGAAACATACAGACAGACACACGTATAGATAGACCCACCCATACAGACAATCAGACATACTGAGAGAGAGAGAGAGAGAGCGAGAGAGAGAGCGAGAGAGAGAGAGAGAGAGAGAGAGAGAGAGAGAAAAGGAGAGAGAGTCGACCGCGTATACGTTGCGTATCAGTTGGGCACTGCTGCGAACTGATGGGTGGGGCTTTGAAAGTAGTGATTGGTCGGGGCTAACACAATAACGTTAATACACGCCCCTATTATACATAGACTCGTCCGGGTTGGGCCTATCTCTGATGCGAAACGAAACCCAGTGTTCATGGGCGTCGAGTGAAGCAGGTGAGGTGGAAAAAGGAGGGGGGGGGGGTTAAGAGTTATGAGAGAGTGAGAAGGAGAGAGAGAAGAAGAGATAGAAAGAGAGAGGATGGGAAAATATGTATAGAGAATGGAGAGTGAAATGTTATAGAAAGGTGAAAAAATGGAGGTAGAAACAGGATAAGATAAACAAAGAAGGGGATAGAGAAACAAAGAAGGGAAGAGAGAGAGAAAGAGAGAGAAGGAGAGAGAGAGGGGGGAGAGAAAGGCGGAGGAGAGGCAGGTAGATTAAAATGAAATTATATAAACTTTAGGGGAGGGGGGCGAGGTAAAAGCAGATTAAACACTTAGGATTGGCTACCTAGCTTTAAAAAAATGTGACGCGAGGATACGACAGAAACACAATAATTGTGTGCACACAACTTTCCCAGTGCCTCATGTCGATCACGACGGATAATTCATTGCTAGAGATTAGTTATAAGCCACCCAAACCCGTAATAGGCGGTCAATTGACACTAGGCATCTCGCCCAGTAAGGACCTAATACAGGTGTCGCCTTCTCTTAATTAGGCAAAGCTATACCAGTGTCGAGGTTTGTCATTCTCCTGGATTTAAGACCTGTTTTTTTACGAAATGGATTGGTAGGTAAGTTTTTTTTATTTACTTATTTACTAAAGAGTTTTGGGAATATATTCTCTTTTGTGATATTTGATTAAAACTTAAAACAACTTCTGTTATTAGTAACAGAAGTATTGCAACAAGTATTGCAACAAGAAACAGCAACTACAGCAACTTCTTTTCCTTTTCTTCTGTTTGTTTTTCTTTTTCTTCTTCTTCTTCTTCTTCTTCTTCTTCTTCTTCTTCTTCTTCTTCTTCTTCTTCTTCTTCTTCTTCTTCTTCTTCTTCTTCTTCTTCTTCTTCTTCTTCTTCTTCTTCTTCTTCTTTTTCTTCTTCTTCTACTTCTTCTTCTTCATTATTTTCATTATTATTATTATTGTTATTACTGTTATTATTATTATTATTATTGTTATTATTATTATTATTAATATTATTATTATTATTGTTATTATTATTAAAAGAAGAAGAAGAAGAAGAACAACAACAACAACAACAACACAATAAAAACAACACCAACAACTACAACAAACATGTTTAATATTATTGTTTTAAGTTATTCTGTTTATGAAATTTCTAATTACAAAAATCATCGCTTCGTAGGCGTCTAACTACTATATTACATTTTTACATTAGTTCCTTTATCATGTTTGCCGGTCACGTCTTCGTTTTTCTCTTCCATCCTTTGTTTAAAAGCTTAATGCTTCACATAATATTATTACTTCCTTTTAAAACAAAGTGTTAGTTAATGAAAAGATTAGGTATTGTGAATTATAAGGCAGTTACCCCGACCCTCTAATATTCAATACCAATTTAAGCTAATAAAGAGTTTTCATTTTGCATGGAAAGTTTGAAAATATAATATAAGAAAAAACTCATTTTTCAACTTTAAAGATTTAAAGTGTGCTCTAATCTTTTCCCTCCAGATAACGTTTGCGGGTGACACTATCGAGAATGGCATTGGAAAAATGTTCTTACATATGCTGGTTAGTGAACTTTGAAGTTTGAAACACGCATTACTGTTTGGCATGTTTTGCGAAGTTCAAAATAATATGGTCTTCAAGATATGTTCAGGGAAACAAAAGGTTAAAGTGAAAAGCTATATGCATACATCATCTAGGCTTCAATAAGTGGGCGTTTCCATGCGGTTGAATATTTCACTCAAAAGACTCTAGGACTTATTTCGAATAATCACATGTTCCAGCAGTTTTTAGGGCAGGTTGCAAAGATAATAAAACAAATTTAATCACGTGTTTGCGATTCAACGTCCCCTACCATATCGACAGAGGTTTTTCTAAAAAGGAAAAAAAATAACTTTGTTACCTACAAAAGAACCAGTCAGATTCAAAGAGGAATGACGTTTATACAAGGAGAAACGATGGTCTTCAAGGTATAATGTTTAAACGAGGATTGGATTATTAAAAAAACCCCAAAACATTATGGCTTCACACAATCATATCATGGAGCGGTTTTTCGAAAGTCAACAGAACAGTCAAGATCATCTCTCAACAAGGGCCAACAGTAGAGCCGCCAGTTCCTTTCGCAGTCAAGCCCCTCACGTGAGTAGAATGACCAACTTTTATTAAGATAAGGCAAGATTAGATAAGATAAAAACTTCATTGATCTCAACATGACATATTCATATCGACACCATCGTCAGGAAAACATACATAGCTAGAAACATCCATAAAATCTTGTAATGAAAATATGAATTCTGAGTATAAAATAATCTAACTAAAACTTCACTGAAAATCAGAATGGCTGATTTGAGTACTCTCATGGCAAAATTTAATGAGCGATAAATTAGTTAGATAGATTTTACTCCGTGATTGATTTGTTTCTTTTTTAATGAATTATTAAGCAAGAAAAAAAAGGGGTTGCAATAAAAAGAAGAAAAACGAGGTGAATCAAAGACACAGCAAAAACAAAAAAAAAAGAATAAAGAAGGGGGCAAGACGGAAGATGATGTAATAGTTTTCATGCAATTGTATAATAAAAGTTTTTGTTAAATATTGCACTATTTTTACAACGATTTTTACAATACTTGTGAAACTTTATTTTAGTATAATGTATGTTTTAGCGCCACCGAGCACCCTTTTAGTAGATTGTTGAAAGAGAAAGGTGCAACACCACCTCTTTTTTCACTTCTTTATTTCATTCTCCTCTACCTGTTTCTCTTCGTCTTCTTCTTAATGATAATAATAAGAATTTACTTACACAGCGCATACAAACCACTAAAACAGCAATAGATTGTAGGCGCTCTATAAATAATTTATCTTAAAAATAATTATTATTATTATCAGAAGAAGAAGAAGAGAATGAGGGGGAGGAGGACGAAAGAAAGAAGTAGAAAAAAGGTGGCTCTTTTTTTTTACTTCTCTGTCGAAATAAACACTTGGAAGCTTGTGTTTCTCCTTGTGAGGTTAAATGAAAACCGAACAATCGTAACAATCATACAAATTAAGGATTCTATGTTGTTTTTGAAGGTATCACTTCTCTGATTAAGCACCCTCGGCAAGCTTAAGGGACATTAAAGTTTAATTTAAACTCATTAAAGAACAATTGAAAGAATTCTCTTAAATATTTTAAAGGTGATAGAAAATAAAAAGACTAGCTATGCTGAAGGACCGACTGGCCGTTAGAGCTCAATGACGATAAATCCTAAATTATTTCTAATGAAAATAAATTCTAGTTCTTAGAGCATCAAAAATAATAGGAGAAAATCATGGGGCATTGAGTTGCATTGCAAGGGTTATTGTTAGTTACGGTATAGGATCTTCATTCGTACAAAACACGCTAACAGGTGAATTGGTTGTGACCGTAAATTCTGGTGTTAAATCTATGTCTTGTCAATTTGTAAGAAGGCCAAACATCGGTGGCCTAAGCTAGGAATACTAAACTTTAAAATTGATTAGGCTGGTATAGATAGAAGAGAGGTAAGCAATAGTTAAAGTATTAGATAGGTAGAGAGAGAAGGGAGAGAGAGAGAGAAAGAGAGAGAGAGAGAGAGAGAGAGAGAGACAGAGAGAGCGTGTGAACGACAAAGGGAAAGAGTGTGCTTAGGATGCCTAGCCGGAAAAGCATTCTCTAACGATTTATAGATAAGGAGAGAAAACACACNNNGAGAGAGAGAGAGAGAGAGAGAGAGAGAGAGAAAGAGAGAGAGAAATGTTAGGGATAAAGAGAGAGAAAGAGAGAGAGGGGATAGATGAAGAGAGGGTGGGGAGGAGGTATGTGGAAATGAAAATGTGGAAACAAATTTAATATAAGCCCTAAAGACAAGATTTTGTTACAACGTGCAATGATACATAGAGAAACAAATGGCTTGGTTATAGAATCCGTACTTTGCCATTTTAAGATTGTGATTTAAAGCTCAATGTGAATTTTAAAAAGGCTGGCAAACATTACAAGTTTATACGTTGAAATACTAGTGAAATTTGAAGACACCGTTTCAATTATAAATTTTCATTAAGATAAGTAGAAAGATGGATAGAATAAAAGATATTCAGGCAAGTAGCGATAAATAAATAGAAATTTGTAAAAGGATAGCAGTGTCGACATCCTCACCGAAAAAAAAAACCAGCAGGATATAAAACAGTATTAAAAACTTACCAGATTGCAAAAAACGATAGAAACAATTAGAGTAGCAACATTAGATTGAGACTTGTAGCATAAATTTGAGTTTTTGAGATATAAAGATTATTTTAGAGGTCCTTAATAACAAGCTGAAATTTATTTTGATTCAGTGTATGAGGCCAACCGTACAAATAAAATAAACTTTTTTGTAATGTTTAAACGACATGCAAGATCTTTCCTTGTAATATTAACAACCGACATCAAATGGAGAATTTTTAGATTTAAGAAGCAGCTCTCCAAGGTAGTGAATACATTCTAATAATATCTTGATTATTGACCGCGTTATCTGTTGCCTTCGGAGGATGAGAAATCAGTGGAGATTCATACTTAAATAAATGAAGGAGAATAAAACGTATTTAAAGATTTAACATGACATAGAGTTTGTGTTGCGTCGTGGTCTAGTGATAGACGTCCGGCTTTCGGACTGAGAGGTCTAAAGTTCGACTCCTGCTTTCGGCAGGTCGACATTTAGTGCTTGAGAAAGGCTATGTACACACATTTCTTCGCCGCACTGATGCGTTAAAAGAGTAACCGGCTATAGGCAGTAAACGATCTTGTCATTATAAAAGTGTGACGCGCTTTATTAGCTGCTCCTCTGTGAGTTCAGAAGGAGATTTGGTTGGTATTGGCCCGTTGGGTAAGCCATGTAAAGCGCTTGAAACACATTAGTGGATTAGGCGCTATATAAAAACGCTCTTTACTGTTTTACTTTTTAGACTTTAAAGAAAGCACTTCCCAACCACCTACTTGAATAGATGAAATAGTGGAGGCAGCAAATAGTGGATCCAATCACTGCGCTGTCATCAGTTGGTGCCGAAGCAACAATATGCTTAGGGCAGACATTTCGGACATTTCTACTTAAAGCCTATTTCTGTTCTCCCCACTGCTAATTTCATACATTTAAAATCTTTCAATCATTTGATTGCGTTGTCACTGTCTCCAACTATTTATTCTGATCTGTAGGTCTTTGATTAATATGAGGCATAGCTTACAATGTTGACGCTTGTTCTCTGTGTTCGTTGTTTATGACTCAGTTTTGGTGCACTTCTGAATTTAATAGTTGCCTTTGGTGGGATTTGGGTCTTCTCGTTAAAGTGAGCAAGTCGCTTAGGGAGGCTAAAATTAGCGCAGTGGCGACTTGGTATACATCTGCTCTGTTTCTCTCAGTTGCAAGGCGGTGATTGTCGAAGCTACAATACGTCGAAGGTTTAAATCATACTAAAGACGAAGATCTGTCAACCGACTACTTGGATATCTTATTTCCACTCATCTTTTTAACAGTTGTATATGATTGTACGAGTATGATGATATACATTCTATACTTCTAATATAACCCAATCAAATTTTTTAATAAAATATTGGCCCTTTGATAAAACTAATAATTTTTCTAAATTAATTTAAACATGACATCAACTCTAGTGATTTTGTGATGCTTATACCTTTTGCTGTGGGACTTGTTAAAAAAAACTATGTCACAGAATAAGATAACTAATTTTATATGGATAGATCAGTCTAATAATAATATTGTTTGCTTTAGTTTTTATTCCAGTATAGATTTTTATACTCGATTTGTTTTTTATGCTGTAATAATTAGCCTCCTATCTTAAACTAAAAAAAAGGAGACAATGACAAAGCTATCACCTATACGGGTATATAAAAATAGTAATGATAGGTTGGTGAACAGATTTTTCTGTAATTTGGTAGCTAAATGTAATTAGACTTGTGACTTCATCCCCTAAAACCCTGCTGAAGTCGGAAATTTAAAGTTTTTAATATTAAATCTGACAAGAAAGCATAGCATTTCACCAACAGTATGCAGGAATTGGGAACAGAAAATTCATGTAGCTCAGAGTGAGATTAGGCCAATTTAGCTGCGTTTTTGCGATTGTAGACAGTCATAATAACAGTGACCATTCAGAGTGATAATCCGAATTCACAGAGTCTGGTCGTTTTCACGTGATAACCGTAAAGCAAAACTAAATGTGAGGGGATCTTCAATGGGTTAGCAAGAAGAAATAATGTTTTTTACATGGGGGCTTCACATGAATTTTGCTTGTCCACTCAACGGGGACTGCAACTTGTAGGCTAGCCACACAGGCATCTCCCTACATATTATAAATAGGTAAATGTCTTTGGCTAGCGATCATCTTCAGTAGTTAGCGCCAACACTACCGTAATCAGTGGTCGCTGACTGAGGTACACAGTTGCCCCCAAGGGTGTAAAACACGTTATGAAAGGGAGTAACGGCGCCCACAAAGCATTCCTTTGTGCAATTAACGGGCTGGTCACGCATTTCAGGATTAAAGTCTTACGCATTGCACTTTCGCCCAGATGTAACATTGGAGAGGAATGAGCGTATTGATGCATAGCGCGCGAATAGCGTAAATTAAATAAAGCTGTTCTGTAACTTAACTGTGGTTAGTATAACTCGCCAACATGCTTCTCGTACGAACGGTGAAAAGGAACCATGATTTACATGTGCACGTTCTGACAGAGTTTGCAACACGTTATCATTCCCGTCTTTAACATCTTCCAAACATTTTCTTGAGGGTAGCCTTCTGCCTCTCCTGTCCTCAACCTTCCCCTCAAACTTTGATATATATAGATCTAGAAAATCTTGGCATACTATGGGCAGAAATTAGTAAACTTGTTTCCAAAAGCTATGGATGGACAATCAGCAATCAATAGTTCATTAACTTGGCATGTTTCTTTGCAAATTGATCCTTTCAAAGCGACGTAATATCAAGTATAATCATAGAGCTGTCTAGTGCACTTTTTCCCTAAGTTATAACACTTCTCTATAATTTTTGAGCGGGCACTTTATGAGAAAGCTAGAAAAAAGGTCTGGGGTCACGTTTTTCTCAACCAACAGTGTCTAGGGTTAATTAGCTGGCTGGTTTCTTTTTTTTTTTACATCTTGTAACCACTTGTCTCACGACAATGGCATAGCAGTCGGATGTCGCATATTTGACATAAGGGGTTGCTTTTCTTAGGAACGCATTCTTTGAGCTTATAAAAGTTTTAAAAATTCATCAGATCATCAGCACGCCGTATAAAGTTGGTTTAGTTGGTTTAGAATCTTAAATTTAAAAAATTCACCTCTGAATCGCCCCCACACGTTACTACTGAACCGATTTCCCTCAAATGTTCATTTAATCTCGTACAGTTTGAAGTTTTTACTTTGGTTTTGAGAACAAAAAAAATGACCAGATGAGCGCATGAAATAAACGGCAGGTGTCAGAACATATATTAACTCGGATAAAACTAGGCCTGCCGGCTAAAATACTCAATGCTTCAACAACAGCCATTTTGAGTCACATGATTACATGACCATTACGGGGGCTTCGTAGTATAGCAGTGGAGTGCATGAAGAAAGAGCGGGAGATCGCGAGTTCGACAAATCTCAGCTGTCACTCAGCAGAGTAACTTGGGTCCCTAAAACCGCGAACATACTGCGTCCGTCCGTATCCAGCCCAGCAACAGAGACAAATTAGAATAAGAGTGATACAGTGGAAAAATACCGTCTGATCATACTGGCAACTATTATCAGGCAGTGGTTTTTTTTCCAGTGTATCACAGTTATCTATTTGTTTCCGTTGCTGGGCTGGATACGGACCGGGCGCAGTATGTTCGCGCCTTAAGGCTCGTATCATAGTGTGAGCGCTCGCCACGAACAGGAAAACGGTTTGCCTCAAACGTTCTTGTTCCAAGGCATCGATTTCTGGCGAAAGTTTTTTTCTTGTAAAGAGGACTACCATTTAAAACCTTTCTTTAAATAGCGATCACCAATTTTAAATGGCGACCACCATTTTCAAATGGCGACTACCTTTTTGAAAATGGTGATCACCTAACGTTCCTGGCAAAAGAATCGGGTCAAATCAATAAAAGACTGTCTATGTCAAAAAACGTGTCCATTAAGTTGCGTAGGATACATGATTTTAATAATAGTAAACATCAGAAAAATATCCCTTTGGCGTACACGGCTACTTTCGATCTTGACATTTCGAAAGGAAATAGCGGCATGAAAATTCAACCAATCAGCGTTGTTTAGTTCGCCGCGCAAGCGCACTCGGTGAACGGTGGCAATTCAGCCGTTGCATAGCGCGAACGGAAAACTGTTTGCGAGCGCTCGCACTATGCAAAGGGTCTCTAGTTCTTACCTGAGAAGGATTAAAGCAGCGAAGGGAGAGAGCTTAAGCTCGTCCTCCACAGGCTGTATCCTAGACAAGAAATCTATATTTATCCTAACCATTCCTCCACCTTACCTACAATAATTCTCGGTGTATAGTGAAACTAGTTTATTAACGTTTTTTTCTAAAATTTACTTTCAGCCCATGCGTTGGCATCCAATGTACTCCAGGCCTCTAGGTCAATACCAGCCGAAAGCTTACTCGACCGAATATCTCTCAGTGATTGATGAAGAATCCCACGGACACCCATCGCCTTACAATTCTAATGGATTCGGAGGGCATCGCCGAGAGAGCATGCCTGATGTGGCCTATACGAACAACAGTGGAATCTTGCACCCACTTGACAACTTCTTCGTCAACAACGATCCCTGGCATGAACAAATAATTTCAGGCGCAAGCAGCCAAAAGTCCCAGGGGAGGCAATCTACAGGCAATGGAAAGAAAGACGGCAAAGGTAAAAAGAAAAACAGAGCTGAGAAACGAAGGCTTTCTCAAAGCTCAGATCGACATGGAAACTCCAGGGAGTTTATCGATGCCTTTGATGAGTCGACTAGCCTTGCGAGACTGGGCGCCCACCCGAGTGATGGCCCTTTGACGAGCGCCAGTAGCCTCACTGACTTGGATGTGCGATCTCAAATTTCATTTGGCAGTAAGAACGAGACACTCTACCCTAAAACCAGGAAGCAAAGTACCCCGTCCATTGGCGGCGGCTCTACCAAAGATATGAGAGACGCAGACAGCTGCAGTACCGGCACCAATAAAAGAAACAACAAGAACAATGTCAACCTGCTCAGCAACGTGCATAGTAAACTTGACAAAAAGACCAATAATATCAAAAGAATGGAATCCAACGACGACATAATAAGCTCAGTGCTCGCAGCTTCAGAAGGCCGTGCAAGCCCGAATACGACCATGACATTTACAGGTCCGACAGGGCCAGTTGTCCTTAAGTTACCCAGAGAGCACACAAACAGAATGCGTCTGGGCAAGCTTCTCTCTCCCATCATCACGTTTCTCGTCGTTTTAGCTATGCTGGCCGCCCTCGCCACCGCCATATACTTTGCACTGGAGATGAAGGGTAAGCAACAATATAATATTTACCAGAGACTTTCAAGGAGCAAAATCACCCTTCTTTCCCTGTCCAGTATTGTGATTATCATCTTTTACTTTTTAAAGTCATCATCATCAATATCATCATCATCATCATCATCATCATCATCATCATCATCATTATAATCATCATATCCACCCAGTGACCTGTTATAGCTAACTATATAAATCATTTATCCCCCTCCTTAAAATCACCCCCCTCATAATCATAATGTTACAGTTTTGATATCCATCTTCGTTAGAGCACTCGTCTCTATAAAAATGGATGTGAAATGCATGTATATTTAATAGCAATGTAAGGAATTCTATAATATATCATAGGTCAAACAAAGTTTAGGGAGTCAGGATGACAAGACCTTCCTAATCAAGTCAGGGTGATGGATTACACTATATTAAATCTATACACGTATCACAGTGAAAGCACCATTACGAGTTAAGCCGGAATAAGCATCAAGACAAGAAGCAAACAATCCATTTGAAATAAGAAACTTGATGCGATTAAGAAAACTAGAAAAGAATACATAGAGAAAGTAATAGCCAGTTAGTTCAGTTCATACTTAAATTGCACAAAGAAGATAATCCTTTAGTGTTGGTATGGCTTGAACTTCTCTTAAAATAAGTTTGATGAAATTTAAAAAAAACAAAGAAAAAAGTACTGCAACAGATACCTATTCTCTAAAAAAGAAATTGACTTTTCTAAATGCAGAAATGCAGAACCATTAACACTTTATGAAAATGGTTCCGACTCTCCATATGTATGCAGTTGTGGCACATGTTCTGTATACATTTTAATCCAGTCGCACTCTTAGCAAAAGCATAAAACGTGATGCCTTTGATTGAAACGAAAAGGTAGATGAAAAAGGTAATGAACTTTGACACGCTGCAAATTGATTTCACTAGTACATGAGAGATGTGACACTCAAAACTGAGCTTTCAAGGATTCGTAACTCAGAGATACAAAAAAAAAAGAGAGTGTGTATGTGTAATGGTGTGCGTGTGTGAGAGACAGTTAAAAGTTAGTAAAAAGAAAGAGGCAAGATGTATGAGAGAATAAATGATGGATAGAAAGAGTGGGAGAAATACTAAAAAGATGGATCAGAAAAAAGAGACGGAAAAAAACCGACTGGTGTTGAAAACTTCGATGCAACATAAAAACCGTTTGGATGCAACGCTCACAAATATGTTACAATTGCTGCTTCACCAAGAGTCTTTACATTAACTTGTGCTTTTAAATAGTAATACATTACTTGAACTTGCCGTAAGGATGTCAATGCGAACACACCACAAGCTTTGGAGCTCATACCATGACTTTGAGGACAGCACACCTTGAGGGTAGGGAGGAGTCCATTTGTTTGTTCAACAAGGAGGCAGTTGCATGAACAGAACAAAAGCAGAGATGGCAAACAAGGGGGGAGGGGCATTGGACACCAGAAAAAGACAAATTGAGATAGATAGATAGATAGATAGATAGATAGACATACATAGACATACAGATAGATAGAGAGATAGAGTGAGGAAATGATGAAGCTTTATAAACTGGGCATGCTGAACCTGAAGAAGAGAAAACATTACACAAAAGAGAAAAAAATTGTATTTCGGGATGAAGGACCGCAAGAAAGAAAAAGCCTTACAGATTGATGAATAAAAGAAATATAAGCATAGATACGAGGACAAATAGACACATATAAAAGAACCTTAATCTTACTTTCATTGATTTGTGCCGTCACTGTTTCGCTATCAGCTTGGCAAATAGACACTTGTAGATAGATGTATAATCACTCTGACTTAAAGATACATGATTAAAAAGTGGGAAAAGGACAGAAAGACATGGAGTCGTATGGTAGACTGATAGATCGTAGGAGACAAAAGAATTTTTACCGAGAGGAGAAGAGAGATAGGCAGGTGAGAAAGAGAGATTGACAGAGAGAGAAAGAGACAGAGAAACAGAGAGATAAATAGATAGAGAGAGAAAGAGGAAGAGGAGAGAGACAGATAGACAGACAGAAAGAGACAGGAATGAGGAAAGAGAGAGACAGAGATAGAAGTATATAAATAGATAGAGAGAGGCACATACGATGACCTATGTCAAAGCAATTAGCTTTGATGCAAATGAACTGAAGATATCCATCAGCAGTGAACACTTTTGCGTCATTCACTGACTACGTCGTAGGTACACAGACAAGAACTGTGTGTTGCACCTGACCTTACACATCACATAGACCGGCTCTGTGGCCTAGAGGTAAGGCACTTGCTCAGAGATTGGGAGGTCCGTAGTTCGATCTCCGGCCGAGTCAAACCAAGGACTTTTAAATTAGTATTATCAGCTGACCCGCCTAGTGTCTGGCATTGTGGATTAGGTTTTAAGCCTGGTCGGCGCCGTGTCAGGATAATGTGACTGAGTGTGGTATACGCAAGCGCTCCTTACACCACAGTATGGCAGCATGCTTTCAATTGTCCCCAGCGCCGTCTCTGATAGACCTCGAAGTTGACTGGGACGTTAAAATTCAAACAACCAACCAACCAATCCACATCACATCTTTCAACGTGTTGTGGGCTCTCCTTGAACACCTAATCTCCATCATCCGTGGTATAAATTTCGGCTTAAAACTTTAGACTGATTGTTTTTAGTTACTTACTAAGCCTTGTAAACAAATTAAAAAGCAGAAGAAAAATAACATCAATATAACTATTGTGGAAAAGGAACTAACTGATAATGAGTTGAAAATTTGAAAAAGGGTGAATTGAAATAAAGTGAACATTGCTATATAAAATACAAAAAAAATAAAAAAAACAAAACAAAACGTTTTTGGTACAGTTCCGGAAATTTGAAGAAGAATTACTAAAAATTTTAATAAAACTTCGTTTTGAGACTTTGATGTGAAGCAAACTTGAACTAAAAACGAACAAACGAAACACTGCACCTGGTTTCGGGTAAAACATAATTTATATAAGAAGAGTAAGAGTTTCGTTTGTTTTTTATTTACATCAACAAACAATTTCAAACCTTAAAACAAACTCTCTTGAAACAAGCGAACAATAATTGCTCGTATTCAATAATAATCAAAAAATAAAAACACTTAAACTTTTATCCTAAAATATAGGAACAATAAAAAATGCTTTCAATAAAAATAAAAAGGTAAAAACATTAAGTCTGCACCTCAAAACGTGCAATCTATAAGGTCTCATTCGTTGGTGGTAAAATGTTAGCAACATAACAGCACAACTTAAAGCAGGCAAAAAATGACAAAATTCATCAACTTGTAGTACATGTTAAAATTTCATACATCTTAAAACAACCACGCAATAAGAATATATCCACCGATTGTTTCAAAACCTAGCTATCCAGAATGCACAAACCTTGTAGCAATCAAATAAACTTCAAAGGTGTTTTTATTGGACTTTTTCTTTCATTCACTATAATTGATTCTAACATTAAACTTTTTTTTTTATTTACAGAGTCTCAAGAGGAACAAATTGGTAAGTCTATCAAGATAAATAATACGCAAGAAAAATGCAGGGAGAGGAAATGAGTAGAAATAGGGAAAGAAAGACAAACAAACAGAAAAACAGGAAGAGATGGACCGGACACATATATGGATAGAAAGAAAGAGAGTGAGAGAGAAAGTTAGAGAGAGAGGGAGGAGGAGGGTGAGTGAGAGATAAATAAAGAGTGGTATTGTTTTAAGTGTACTAAGATGGTTACACGGATCAATACCTACTGGTATCTGAAGCAAAATGTATCGCTAGAGAAGCAATCTGCCAAATTAATTAGTGTTTCATGTTATAATTTAAAGATTTAAGGTAAGCAATTAGCACTGAATAGAAAAAAAATCTTAGCTGTCGAAAAAGTTCTATTTCTTCCCATTTTCCATGTATCATAAATCTTTAAATGGTTACTAACAAGGCTGCCTCCACTATTAACTTCCGTTTATGTTAGAGATATTTGCATAACTTAGTCCAATGACCGTTCTGCGATTGCCACCATGCCCTTAAGATTCTTTTAAAAATCTCTCGCAACAACTTCGAAAAAGAAAGTATGGTTATATAATAGTCTTCCACCGCTGAAGGCAGTCTCAAGACTTCACATATTTCGCCCAGCAGGCCAATATACTCACCAAAGCAAATTCAACTAATATATCAAAGCATTACAGCACGGCTGCCTGTCAGGCGCTCAAATGCTAACATTTCACAACCTTTAGCCAGTACTGATTTTACAAGTGCGTGGACTGAGAAAATTGTGGATAGCTTTCCTAAACATGTGCCGTGGTTTGGAATCGAACCCGCGACACAAGTCCGACGCGCCAATCACTAAGCTGATGCGGGATGTCAATATATTTTTTTTTGTTAAATTCAAAGCACTAATATTCTAAAAGATGAATTTTTTTCAACTTTCCGACTCCGTGAAGGCTTTTTCTTAAAATTGAACCCCCGACATCCAAATCATTAATAATTGTGGAATGATCGCTAGCTAAATATTCAGTCTTACACCATCAATAACTGAGCCTTTTTCTCTTTGACCTCTGTGTTTTATTTTATACCATGTAACACTATGTATGATACTTTTGTGGACAGTTTAAAACAAATAGAATTAAATGAAAAACAATAAATTGTATGAATAAAAATATTAAGTAATCAAATTTAATTTAGACCGTTGTGTCTATTAGAAAGTCACATTATTGCCATTCTTTATTAGAAATCTTACAGGCCAAACTGGATATTGCCCTTGCCAAGGATTCGCAGTCAAGAAACTACACTGTACTGACGCCATCAGAATTAGAACAACTGAAGGCTGCTTATTGTAAACAGGTAATAGGCTGTTTTTGTTAAGAATACCTTTTTATATTAACATATAATTACATTATCTACCAGTAATAGGGTCTATCATTATTACTGCTACACCACCACTCCCACCATCACTACCGACACCACCACCACCAGTACTACAACTACTACTACTACTACTACTACTACTAGTACTACTACTACTACTACTACTACTACTACTACTACTACTACTACTTTTACCATCACTGCTGCTACTATTACTACTACTACCACTGCTACTAATACTACTACTATTATTACTAATACTAGCACTACGACTACTCCTGCTACTGCTACTGCTACTGCTACTACTA
>BMAT01004925.1:214962-231615 GCA_019649035.1 Elysia marginata
ATCATCATCATCATTATTATTATTATTGTTATAATTATTGTTATTATTGTTATTATCGTTATTAATATTATTATTATTATTATTATTATTATTATTATTATTATTATTATTATTATTATTATCATTATTATCACCATAATTATCTTTTTCTTTCACCACCAGTCCTTAACGCCAACATCTGCAGCGTCATCCACCCCGACACAGTGGTAGCCCATCCTTTTCTCTGCACGCATTACATCCACTGTGACCGGAACCAGCCGCGAACAAGGCCCTGTCCTGGTGGTCTAGTGTTTGACCCAGACGGCAAGGCCTGCGTGACCCCCAGGAATGACCTCCCGTGCCGCGAGATCAAACCCTGCGACAACATTAATGGCGGCCACTTTGCCCACCCGACCAACTGTCACCTGTTTGTCCAGTGCAATCAGGGCGAATCTCAAATTCTGTCCTGTAAGGACACGATGGTGTGGGACGAAACCGTCAGTACTTGCGTGCGAAGGAAAAGAGGAACTGAATGTGAAATAGATGAATGAAATAATCCCATATTAAAAATAGAGACATTTTTCTGTCAAACTCTGCGGGTTCAGATTATGGCTACCCCCCCCCCCCTCATGATTTTGTGTTGTAAACTAGGCAGCCAGTAATGCATCATTCTAGGGAAATGAAATGCACCAAAATCTAGTCTTTCTAAGACTAAGTGATCGAGAAATGATTTTGTTCGTTTTCGAGTTGGTTTTTTCATGCTACACATGCCAATTAACGAGTGAGCAGCTTAAGAACAAAATATTGGCCTAGATAAGCTCAAACGCGCTCTCCTGGGAGAACTATTTTGCAGACGCCCGAGAGAGCACTGACGTCATGTCTCCTTCAGCCACAATTCAAGTAGATCTATCTCACCATTATTTGCTCTAGATAAAATTGTAGAGCTAATCTATACTTGGCTGTTTTAAATGCACATAAGATATATATTAAAATCCTGCTATGTTGATCAAATAGAGGAGTACTTTATAGATTTTCTAGTTTGTTCAAACCAGTTTCTTTCGCAATTTTCTGGCCTTTCTCTCAGCCATCCCCATTTTATTTTACTGTATCTCTATCCCTCATAATCTGCATGATTTTTAACGCAATTTCTTCTTCCCTATCTATCTTGTTTTACACGTTAGCAGATGGCAATAATGTCCAAAAAATCTAAATCTCTATTTCATAACTCTTTATTTGCTTTAATATAACGCTATGTCATTTTCTGTTTGTAAAATGAATGAAACATTTGATAAACGCTTTTTATAGATAAAAATTGATTAAAATAGTTGAATGTATAGCTGTAGGACAACTTATCTGTCGATATCTAGCCTTTGTGTTTTAAGTTTAATCACTATTTATTATAAATTTTGCTTTCGAAATAATTGAGTTAATGTTTAAAAAGCTATCTTAAAATATCCAAAATAAAGTAAGAAATGTTTCTTCTGTGGCAAAGACCACTGTGTATGCCATGCTACGCAAAATTTCCACCCCACTTTTTAACAAAATTGAATTGTATCTATAATACAATTAACTTCTGCCACTCTTTTGTTGCATCAAAGAGCTAAGCCCGATCTGATCTTTTTTTCGTGCTGAGAAATCTTTTGAAGTAGCAGCGATGTAACTTCAAATATGTGCCCTCAAAACTTTTTTCCAACAAAGATAGAACCATATCGTTATCTGGGCAAGAATAGTAAGAAGTCAAATATTTGCTTTGTGCAATTTCTTTTGTTTAAAATTCTTGAGCTAAAGTTCCTTTTATATTCTCTTGATAATAATCTTTGCTCTGTTTCAAAAGTACATTTATTTTTTCGAATTTTTTGAATGTGTTTCTAGAAAAAAAACAGCTTTGAATTCTTCTTCAATAATAATTATGTTAGAAGTTATGTTTAACTCCATTTACTAATAACCATTAAGCGATTTTGCTGAGATCAATGGTGACTTCCTAAAAAGATAGTTAGGTGTCACATCCCGCAGATGAAAGACTCAGTGCGGGAATCTGTAGAAATTAAGGGAAACAAAAGGCAAATAAACTAATTTACCAATTTACTTCCCTTTATAATGCGCTAAAACAGAATAGGAAATTTCCCTGCATAACTCTCAGTGTTTAAACAGTTTGCAAAAGACATATCACTTTTTTTTTAAAACTCAAATTAATTTTTGTTAACTTAATTAATATTCATCATCGCCTCATGTAAAAAAAAATGCATAATACGAAAGATTTTCCAAACCTTATTATGTCAGGGAATCATATGCGAAATGAAGTGTTGTCAAATCAAACACCGAATGAGACTAGCCTATGTCTACCTGAAAGTATCACGTGATCATTAATATTGGGTGCGGCATTGGGATCGTTCATTTACATCGCATTTTTTTTAATCTATAATTTTGCCACTAAAGAAGTGCGCAATCTGCCACGATAATAGGCAACGAGGAAAGCGGGAGCGATTGCTGCTTTATCAACTAACACGTGACGCTGGTGAGATTTAGGTCAGTCCATTGTGATTTCAAACTAAAATATTTTTTTCAAGTGTTAGTGTTTTGTATTAACAGTTCTGATTAACACCTCAAATGTAAACATTTCAAGTTAAAATGTAATATAGGACCAATTCAAAATCTCCTTTGCCGCTGAACTGCGCAAATCCCTTATCAGACGTATTATCATTTTATATGGATATAGTAGATCTTAGATATGCTTGAAATGTAAATACGGACAATATTCATAATTATGGTCCTAATAGGGATGAGACTTCAACAAGATTAGCGAAACGTTTTTATGTCAATTCCAGTGAGATTTAATCCCTAACGATAGCACAATCATGCCTGTGCAAGTACTAACGTCTGTTTGTCAGTGCTTGGAACATTTTAGAGCGAGAGAGAGAGAGAGAGAGAGAGAGAGAGAGAGAGAGAGAGAGTTATGATGAAAGTAAAATAGGATTACCCGATGTCTCTTGCATACAAACATTTAAAACTTTGCGATACATTTATATTGAGCATACTTTTTTTTTTTTATTAAATTAAGTAAGGAGCGGTTCAAATATAGCGCATCATCCACTAGCATTTTACATAGGTTCCCTGACAGACCATGACCAACTTTATCACCTTCTAAACTCACATAGAAGCAGCAAATTAAGCACACCACTCAAGCATACTGGCAAGATCTTTTGCTCCATTTAGTTGGGTACTTCTTTATATCATGAGTGAGGCAAAGATATGTGTGTAAATAGCCTTTCTCAAGGACTAAACTTTGACCTGCCCAAAGCAGGAATCGAACCCCGGACCTCTTGATCGAAAAGCGAGTGTCTACCATTAAACCACGACGTCTCAACGCCACTTCTGTTGTTTGTCTGTTTTTAGTTTAAGATCTTTATTTCTTTTTAAAGGGTAAGAAACGTACCTAAATAAGACCCCTGTATCAAGGTTTAGATTACAACAAACGCACGCATAGCGCATATTTAGTTTTATTCCTTTTTTCCTTAACCGTTTATATCGTGTAGTAAAGAGTTGACTGGATTATGGAAGAATTGTTAAGTTTCTATATAGCCCTTTTTATCTCAATGCATTACACAAAACGTCTCGCAACCAGCGAAAAGGAATCGGATGTCGCAGTTCTTACATTGTAAAGCATTGCTGATTAGAACTGTGTATTAGTGAGAGCTTCCAACTGTAAAACCTTTGTGAAATTATCACCATTAATTCGTGGGTATATATTAGGTTTTTTTTTTTTTGTTTATAACATAGAGAGAGCAAGAGAGAGGGAGGGGTGGAGAGAGACAGGCAGACAAAGATAAAGAAAGAGAGAAGAGAGAAAGAGATAGGGAGCGGGGGAGAAAAAGAGAGAGGGGGGGGGAAAGACAGGAAGAGAGAGAGGGAAAGGTAGAGACAGACAGACAGACAGGCATAGACACAAAGAAAGAAAGAGATAAAGAGAGAGGGAGGGAAGGAGAGAGAGACAGAGAGAGACAGAAGAGAGAGAGAGAGAGGAAAAGAGGGAGGGAAGTGAGAGAGAGAAACAGACACAGAGAGAGAGAGAAAGAGAGAGAGAGAGAGAGAGAGAGAGAGAGAGAAAGAGAGGAAGAGGGAGAAGGGAAGAAAAGAGAGAGAGTGAGAGAGAGAGTGAGAGAAAAGGGTTGGCTATTTGAATGCGTTTTATCAAATTAGAAATTCCGACCTGTGTCTCATTTGGGCTGGTCTCGAGACAAATGTAATTTTAAAATAGAAAACGAAGTTTTCGTTCTCACGTACTGATTTGGATATAAAATGCTTTTTAAAATTTTGAGCCATCTATGAATATTTTGACCTCTTGATATTGCTTCTTACCACAATCTTCTCAGGACTATTATTTATTATGCGATGGAAGGAGAGAAACTGCTCGACGAAATTGAAAGTGTGTTCTGCCAGTTCTCATACAAAACCAAAATACTTCTAATGATTATGTTTTTTTTTATTTTGACGTATGACCTTGCAATAATAATACTACTTGAAAACTGCGTAAAACTATCACAGCAACAATGTACTTAAAAAATGATAAACAACAATAAAACACCTGCCTTTTCTATATAAACCTAATATTGGTTGTTTGTGTGAAATCGTTGAAGTCGTGAACGTCACTTTTAAGTATGTCAATTTTTTCATATTTTGATTCAAATCAAACTAACTCGCTGCTACAACAAAAATATTCAAACCTTTTTGGAGTACCTTGATATTAAAAGATATTTCCTGGTAGGTGAAAAGAAAATCACGCCTGAACAATAGCTTTATTTTTAGTATAACTCACATGCCATGTCACTGTCATACAGACCACCCGACGTGTACTAAAGAAACACCGAGTGTCTATCTTTCGTGCCACGTTTCGAAGACAGTTGGATATTTTTTAAATGACTGACGAAGGTCAGACAAAACTCGCACTTTCCTACCTTTTAAGTGAGCGAGTCTGATTCAATATGTGGTAAAGAATAACAAAAATGTAATGAAGTTGAACATAAAATTTTATTTATATTGACTCTTCTTTAAATCTGCATTAATATTAAGTTCTCAAAACGAGATATCTTTGCAGTTGTTTTTTATTTCAATGGAAGTATATAAATTAAGATGGCAAAATTTATGTCAAACGGTTTTGGAAAAGAATGTACCTCTTTAAATATAGCTGAATTCTGGGACTGAAAGTAGATCAGATAAACTAATAGATATCCGACAATTCGTTCAACATGCTGAGGAAACACCTAGGTCTAGTTGTAGAAAGACTCCAATCTGTTACAAAACACTGACTTACAAACAAAAAATCTCTAATCTATTACAAAACACTGACTTACAAACAAAAATAATCTCTTATCTATTACAACACACAGAATCACAAACAATAACGAACTCCGATTTGTTACAGAATACAAACTTACAAAAGATAACTTACTCCCATCTGTTACAAAACACAGAATTACAAACAAGAACGAACTCCAATTTGTTACAAAACACAAGAGTTACAAGCGATAGCGAAATCCGGTCTGTTACAAAACACAGACTTACAAACGCGAAAGAAACATCTTCAAATGGTCTAGAAACGCAGCTACTTTATCAGGACAGAACTTTATTGATGTCAAAAGGGGAAATACATTTCTCGTAAGTACGACAAAGATTATTTGAATAGTTATTGAAAATGATATTCAAGAAAACAACCGTGTTGAAACATCTTTAACTCCATGAATTGAGAAAAAATTTTAAACCTTATTTTTTAAAAAAATGTATGTAAACAAAGAAACGTGTACTTCTTAGATGTTACATAGCTATACTTTTGTAGTTTGTAAAGCGCACTAAATAAATAAACATCCCCAAATGAAACATATGCAAATATAACTATTCTTTGACTTTATAGACATAATTTAAATATAAGGAGAGTATTAAACACCGAAACGGAAATGACACAAATCATTTTTAAGTTATTGCATTCCCCTGCCATAAGTGCCCTTATTACCATATATATTAGAATAATAGCTATAGTCTGTCCAAGATGGAGGAAAAAAACAGAAAATGAACATGATTATAAACTGATAACAGATTTTTCATGAATTTATCTTTTCAGCTTCATTTCCAGAACACGAACATGTGAATAAAGCGGGTTGAATGAACTTGAAATTTCATACATTTAAGATAATTGGCCTATATTGTATGATAAAGTTTCTTAATATGTGTATGAGGATCAGGACTTTCATAAGTAAAAATCAAAACGAAAAAAATATATATAAATAAAAAATTCAATTAAATTACATGACATAAACAAAATCTTCCATTTGAAAGTTTACCAGATTAAATGACTAATAATGTATTCTTATTAGCCGCCTTGAAACAGAAAAAACCCTTTATCTCAACATTTAAATATGATGATGCTTTCTAGATACAATAATTATACCATAGAATGAACGAAAAAAAATGCAAAACAGTAGAAATCCAGGAACAAGAATTGAAGATGGCTCCGGTCTGTGTTGTCCTACTTCCGGCAGACGAAGCCTACAGGCTCTGGAACACATGTGTCTCCTTCTACCACCCATCCCGGCTCGCAATCCACGAAGAAAGGGAACCCGTTTGAACATGTGTAGAACCCATCGCATCTCGTTGGGTGGAAAACGGTCTTTTCGTTTGGATTTACAGCGCACGGATCAAACGCTAGAAATGAAAATGAGAAATGAGATGTGTTTGAATTGTGAAAAAATATATAGACGAGTTAAGTAAAAGAAAGTTACAGCCGTAATTGTATCGAGAGTTAGTGAACAAAAAGCTTCATAGCGAATCGGTCATTGCTTTCTTGGGGCCTCAATTGGCACCGAGTCATAAAAGATGTAGATGGGTTAAGGAGTTTAGGTATTTATAGTTGATGAAGAGCTTGGCTCTTGGAGCTATGTAGCTACAGGAGCAGGTAAAATTTTGTTGGGACTTAGGACTGAACTCGGGACTTCCCGAAAAGTATTCAACCGCCATACCGATTGACCTGTAAAGCAATTAATTTAGTCATCAATCTTAACATATATATAACGGTTTAAAACGAAACGAAGAAAATGTAATATTCTGTTATTTTAAACAAGTAAAAATACAGGGATGTGGGGTATCAGTTATAATATCATGATAGCAATAGGGAATTGTAACGAAGTTAGACATTGTTCTAGTCTAGTTCCTTAGTCATGCTATGTACAATGTAGACGTAGATTAAGGCTACGCTTGTTTTTTTAATGGAATGTGTTAAGCATTCGTAGTTATAAGTAACTTACGGATTTCATAGCTCGTTAAAATCTAGAATGATCGCCTATTATTAGTTTTGTAGATCTAGTCTTCTGGATTTATCTAGATTACTATCTTCCGGTTAATTTACATAATGTTTGATGACCGGCGACCTATTTTTAACTTGGCTCGCGATTGGGTGTCGCTGCCGTATTAGGCCACACCTTTCTCACCTTTCTTGTAGATCTAAAGGGTAGAATTTTCGGGAAATTCCCACACATTGTGTGCTATTTCTAGATGTGTGTTTTGCTTATAAATAGAGCTCGCGTGGTTGATAAAGGGAGAGGAGACCGAGAAGACAGAAAGAGAGACTCAAAGACGACGGAGAAGATAGAATACTGGATTAACAGAGAGTGAGCAGTTTTGAGCAAAAGTTAGATCTACGATTTGTTTATGCTGGACATTGGCAATTCCACTGTTATTATTTTCGACTGCTGCTGGATGTGAATACTGTTTCGTGTTGATTTCTTCATTTTGAGTTGAATAAACTTATTTTCTACGTTCTTCACACGACTTTTCACGTTTTCAAGATTTTAAAAGAACTCACAAGTCTCGCATCAGGAGTTTTATTCGTTTACTCGATTATTTTTTCTGGTGTTTGTGACAGGAATAAAAAGGAAATAGTTCACTTTGCATGAAACATGGCTCTTTACATGGAAACTAATCATCATTGAATCATATTTTTAATGTTAAATATTCTGTCGATATCGGCTGATAATACTGTTTATAATGATAATGATGGTGAACAGATGGTGATGGTGATAATAAAAGGATGTTAGTGATGATTTTAAACATGGCGAGGATAATGGTGATAATTAGAATGACGATGATGATGATGATAATGATTATGACGACGACGACGATCAAGATGATGATGATGATGATGAGAATGATTATGACGACGACGACGATCAAGATGATGATGATGATGATGATGATGATGATGATGATGATGATACATTTCTGATAGAACAAGCAAAATGAAAGAAAATTTTTACAAAACACTGAAAACTGCAGCACGCATTAAATTAGTAAATATAGTGCGGCTTGCTTGAATAGTAATTAATTATAACGAAAAAGTGAACAAGTAAACTCAAACAGAATATTATGATGGTGTATCGAAATTTCAAAACGTGTGAACAAAATCTAAATTACTTTTCTTAGCAATATTTTCCGCCATTGCTTAAACTCTTAGAAAGGCAAAATAAACTGCAGGCTATCAGTTCTAACAGTGAATGAAAACAGAATATCCTTAGAAAGAAAACTAACCCTTTTTAGGTTGTTCTGTATATATAAAACTGTCTACAGGTGACTAGACTAGACATACTTCCACCGCGACTATGGTTGCAATACCCATTGGGAATTGAACAGATTGTACCTCGACTATAGTTGTGATAACCTCTCTCAGAGTTTTAAGAAATCCCAATCTTTAGTATACATGATTATGTACGAAACGCAATTTTTTTATAAGGCAAATAAAATATTTTTTTAAAACTCATCAATCTTGTAAAAAGTGTTCATAAACCCACCGGAAGTAGTAGTTTCCACAGGACCAGGACTAGTACTAGGAGTCGTAACTGGAGTTGTGGCCCTTGGAGTGCTGCTAGTTCCGGTGCCCTTGACTCTTCTCTGGGCGTCTAGCAGAGAAGCGTAGCTCACCAGGACCTCTCCGATCTGACGGCCATGGACACCCCCTGGGTATACTCTGAAAAACAGGAAGGGGGGGGGGCGATCAGGATAAATCAGGCACACTGAGGTCATCATTTTACATAGTAATTTTTAAACGCTTAAAGAAGTTAAAAAAATATAACTCTAACTTGTCCATATCGTAGTTATGTTTTATATCGAAGACAACAACAATTATTGAATGTAAATAGCAGTATCATATCTACAAATCCCTCTTTTAAAACTAGTCTGAGATTTTTTTTTCCCTGTTCATTTGATACCTTTAAAAATCAGATAATTAGATAGGTAGGTAGATAAGAAAATTTAAAAAGCATTATGAGACTTTAAGAAAAAGAGAAAAGGGGGCGCAGACTGTGGATTTCTCTTCTCCTTTGTAATTCAATTTTTCAAAGTGTCGGTTATTACTCTGTTTAGAGAAAACTTGGCATTTCTAGATGAAAATGAGCATGAAAAAGATTGTTTTACGTTAAATCTCAAAACTGTCAAGAACAGAATAATTATTGCCAAATGCGTTTTGTCATAAAACCCTTCATATTAAGTAAACACAGATAGATAACTACCTGCCAGCCTCCTCCATGATAATTGTATACATCTTATAGTGTACCGTCTCACTCACTGCGCCCACAAACCGGAGCTCGGCCGAGATGGTGTACGGATTTTGTCTGGTAGAAAACAACAGGTTTATCAATTAAAAGGTAAAGGATGTGGCTTAACTCACTGATGCTCTAAGCGCTTTAGACAGGTCCCGAGAGACCATTCACAACCCAGTTACCTTCTGAACTCATAGAGATTGATTGAAGCTTATTTTTACAAGCCCAATTCCACTTCAAAGGTGCTCTCAGGGCTTGGGTCCCAATGACAATTTACGGGCTGCCACCCAGAGACTAGCGGGGATACCATGACTTAGCCTCAGCCGGTCACATTATACTGACACCGACCCAACCAGTAGGGGCCCGGACTGTGCTCGGCTGTGTTTCGAACCCGCGACCTCTTGGCCACGCAGCGAAGCCACTACCAACTGAGCTATCTAAGCCCCCGAACTCATAGAGAAACAGCTGTTGAAAAACATCACTCTAGCGAACTGACAAGATCTTTCATTGCTCATAGGCGGGCACTCATGAAGCACCTGAGTGCGGCAATTTAACAATTGTCTTAGTCTTTCTCTCCTTCTCCTCTCCGATCCCCAATCATCTCCCTATCTCTTTTCTCACCCTCTCTTACTGATTTTTTTTTCTTTTTCTTATCTTATTTATCTATATCTTTCTCACCCCTCTTTACTCACTAACAGTTATATCTGCTTATATGTTTCTTCTATTTATACATTGGCCCCAGCATCTATGTTAAGTTGTGTTCATACTCCTTACCGTATTTCTTATCATCACAGACAGAACCGTATCAGTAAAAATTTTGTTAAATAATAAGGTTTTGTAGAACGTTGGTAAGGTTTCAGATATAGAAGTTATAATAGTGTAGTATAGACGCTTTATGAGGTTATAATAATTCAGCACAGTCATGTTATAATGTAAAGCTATCCTAAGAAAATTTTCAAAAACTTAAATCTTGTTTCGCCTAACACAACAGTAGAAGGTCAACTTGAGCCAATAGATTGACAGTATTATTAAAAGTGGCAATAATAACTTACTGGAATTTTACGTCTTCACAACTGAAGAAGTTTACACTGCTCCAAATGCTCAACCAACTAGATATCTGGATAGAGAGTTCAAGAAAACTTATTGGTGATTTAGAATTGGCCTTTTAACAATAATATCATCCCCACATAACTATTTTGTCAAACCTTACACAGAACGATGCAAAGTGGAACAATAGCAGAAAAAATGCTCAGTTTTGAAGTGTTCCCAACTGCACACTTAGAAAGACAATTTAATTTTTTAAATTAGGATTTAATAATAGTATTATAAACGGTAAAAAAAAGGGGGGGGGTCAGGCGATAGAGCAGTGAATCATCATGCCGAGCGTTGCAAGTTCAATACTCGATTTCAGTCATTGAGCTATGTAGCTAAGTCCTTGTAGACTTTGCGAAAGTTAGGACAGCACAGAAAACAACCGGCAAGATACATCCCTGCTTCTCCTGTGTATGGTTCTCAACCAGCCCAACGATTGGTCCAATTTTGAACATTTCTATTCGAAGAAAAAGGCTTAAGAAAGAGGGTTTACATTTTAATGTTTATAATGTCTTGCGTGCAGGGTGATGAGTTGGATGGCGTGATTTTCAGCTTTAAAAACGTGGCTGTTTTAAACAAGACATTGTTCTAAGCTCACAAACATGAAACCAATTCAGGAAATTATCAATAATTTGTGCCTAGATATTAAAGTTTGTGTTCGTTTAAAATATTGTGAAAAAGTTAGAACTTCAAATTCTGTTTCCTTAATTTCCGCCGACTGCCATTGAAAAAATTGTCATAACTATCCTCAAATTTTTACAACTTCATAAAAATTGTAACGTTTGGTACGTAGGAAAATAGCATGATTGAAAACGTTAAAATAGCGATATCTGACTCAATTTGGACTAATTTCGAGACATTAGATTCAATACTCCAAACTCTTTAACTTTCGTAGCCAGAATATGACAATTTACACTTTGCTTGGGTAATTTAGGAACTCATTAATAGTTACGTTCCCTGAAAATACAGCGTTGTAAAAATAATGATTTGTTTCTGTAGAGAAACCCATATCACAATTCTACAATATTAAAATGAGATGTTTTATGTAAAGTCCTGTGTTCAAGTTTCATGGCTTTATGCCTCATCAAATTTCTCTTGGGACAATTAAATATTTTCTTATATATTGTATGTTCATTAAAAAGCCTAAGGACATGTACAGAAAACCCACTCTGAGAATCATTGTTATAAACTGGCGATTCGGCCTTAATGTAAATAAATTTGTGCGCAATCACCATTTTGATCTATCTGTTCCAATTTTTTAGTATGAGTTTGAACACTTAGCAATTTAACAATGATTTCTACGTAAAGGGCCGGCTTTTTACATGGTAGTCTTAAACATAAAAGGTAAGAGATATGTTCAATTTTGGGTAAAAGACGATGTTCCTAAAAACGGTCGGCGAGAGTAATGCGCCTTGTTTTACTACCAAAAACCAGTAACCACCTTTAAGTATATTAGAAGCGATTGGGACTTTTTCTTATACAGAACGTTTCTTACTGTTTTTTTTATGACGATGGTGTCGTTGAGAATAATAAAAAATGTAAAAATTTCATATTACAAATAATGATAATCCTTTCTTTAAAAAAGCAATGTGAGGAAGACTCAAAGACTACTTTTTTGTAGAGCGCCGGAATCTACTGGCCAAAAAGAGCCAACTTGATGTTAATAGGTAAAATAAATCATCATTCTAGGGTCATGCATCAAAAATATAATAAATTAATGGTTGAATACTTGAATATTTTTCAAGAATTGAATTGACTTGATGAACGCATTTTAATTTCTAAAATACGCCTTTGTTTTGGTCAGAATAATTTTGCGGACGTCCGAGAATGCCATGACGTCACGACTATACTTCGATCAGTTCATTAAATTTTGTCTTTTTCTGCTGACTCGGAAAAAAACAAAAATATCGCTAAAATGGTCATTTAAGGCGATAGATCAAGTTAGTCTAGACTCTGAAACAAAAATATAGCAATGTATATCTAGATAGCATCTTAATAAATCTATAGATTTAGATTAACAAAGTAATCGCAGGTGAAAAGAAAAGACAAAATCTACGTAGATCTAGGTCTAGAGTGTACATTCCTACATAATAGAAATGGGTCTATATTCAAATATTAGATCTAGATAAAAAGATATTATCCATATAGAGAAAAGTAATGTACATGTTTGATAGCTTTTTAGTTTATTTACTTAAACTACACATGTAACTATCGTAGGCCTATTTTAGAAAAAAAAATGAACAAATAGATTGACATAAATATTTGAACGATTAAATGACTAAGACATCAATTATAGTGCTAAGAATGAGTGTGAAAATAATAGGAAGCTTTATCATCATTAATATTCATAATGTTTGAATCTGCCAACCTGACTGAGCATTGCTTATTTTCAATACATGTTCTAATGTAACCTTGTATTGACTGAATAAAATTGAATTGAACTGAATTGAGTATTAATAGTTTTATCATTTATTTTTCCTGCATTTCCCTTGCTTTACCACGTTTCTCCATTACTAGCCGTTGATGAAATATCAGTGAGTCAAGGAAGATAACTCTCGGTGAATTTTTTCAGGGATATCGTTACATTAATGGGACTGTTCCAAGAACTTTTAAAAATCCTTAAGAGTAGTTCCCCTTGGACAGTGGTGAGTTTTTAGGTTTAGATTTAGCACTAAAGTTATATGAATAAGCTACCTCGCCAACACAAAAGTTCGCTGGTGAGCCCACCTTCTGAATTTTACACGCAAAAAAGGTTAGTGCTGAAACAGTACCATTGGGTCCGTACTTAGACCGCCTCGATTCACTTACATCATTACAGAACGACCCAGCCAGGAGTCTGTAGCGGGCGGAAGCGACGGATCTCAGGTCTGGGGTGTAGTCAGGGCTGAGGACGTACAGCGTCAGTGTTATTACACTGTACTCCGCTGGACACAGGGATGGACAAAAATAATTGTGAATCACCCGCCGAAAATCAGGCAGAAGTCGCTCAAATGAAAGTAAAGAGTTTTTTTTTTCATACAGTGCTCAATCCACTAAAATCCTTTGAGCACTTTACATGCGTCCTCTGACTGGCCATTATCAACTAAACTAGACTCTTAACTCACAGAGGAGCAGCTACAGACAAAACCCACCACTCTAGCATTATAGTGTCATAATCTTTTACTGCCTATAGTCAGGTACTCCTTTAACGTACGAGTGAGTCGAAAAATGTATGTAAATAGCTCAGACTAATTGTGAGTTAATGGCATTAAGGTACAACGTTTCCTATATTCAACGTGTTTTTTTTTTATTTGCTCTAAAATATAATATACCAGATATAAAAAACATAATGCATATATTTACAAACCCTCAAAAGGCATGACATTCACGACTCAAGAGGTAAAAAATTCCCTGGCCACCTCCCAATTATAGAACTTAAAATAATGGGACTTCCGGTTTGACTTTCCTGGTGGATGGTCGATGATTACCTCGGCTCCTAATCTGAGTCTATTTTGCTTGTTCTCTGCGGTTTTCTCACAAGAATTTACAGGGAGAAGTACCTTTTTGGTTTATTTTTGCTTTGTGTTTGCTTTTTTTGCTTTGGATATCATTTTGAATCTAGTTCTTTGATATTCTGACCGCCAGAATTCACCAGTCACTGCAGGCTCTTACTGTGTTACAGTCGCCATGATTAGATTCTTGACACGATTTAAGTAGGGTTATAGATCTAGTTGTGTCATAAACATACGGTGAATGACAAAGTTTTTGAATTAAAACTGAGGACTTCAATACATTCTTTTGATATTTAAAATCCGCCCTCTCTGGTTTTTTTTTCTCAAGTCGTTTTCGTTTTCACCGTTTTCCTTATCCGTAACTATCTGTCCGGTTTCCTTTCTTCAAACCCAAGCTCTTGTTTTTGTGTACCATTAGTGGGTCTCGAAGGTCTCTTTTTATTTAATAGCTCCCCGCCCCCCTTCGTTGTCCTTCGTTTATTATAGAGCTCTACCTACTCCGACATTTATTCTTTGTATATCTGCGGCCTCTGAAAGCTTTTCTTATCTTATTATCTATCAATTCCGCAACGTTGTGCGGTTTCAGTTTTCTTTTTCTCTAATCTAATACTGTTGTTCCTAATCTCTTTAAACAGCGATAGTTCACGCTAAATTTAGTAACAAGTCACATACCCGGGACGAGTTGTGCGCCTAGCGCTGCACAAGCTGTAGTTGGTGTGTACATTATTAACCAGAGTGAAAACGAGTGCACCATAAGCAGCCAACCGTTTCTCACAACGCCTAGTCTACCTGAGTAATAATTATTGCAGCTGGTCTCCTCAGTTTGTTTCCAAACAACTATTATAGCTAGCTCTAGTGCTTTGCTTGAAAAAAATAAATTAATAACTTGCTCTCTAAACACCCAACAAGGCTAACACAGGTTTTCGTACAAATCGAAACGCGACATGAGCGAGCCAGCTGATAGTACACAACCGGTTTTTACAACCGCACGCGAACTGCCCCACAATGTGGATACATATGAAATATGCGCGGCCGCTGAAAAAACCGCTGGTAGAGGAAGCATGATGGGCACGCAACGTATCGGAGCTCTCTGGAGGTTATACCCGCTGGATAGAGAGACACGCGTGAAACTTTTGATCGAAGGGATCACTATAAAGAATCAAAAAATAAATTTGCACTCGCAAAACCCTTTTATTGTCAGGGGAAACTATGAAACGCCAAGCACAAGGCTATCAATAAGTGACGTGCCAATAAGCTACAGCAACACAATGTTAGAGACTAATCTTACCAAACTTGGAGTAAAAATACAATCCAAGATCACAATGGAAAAGGTAAGAGATCGATCAGGAAATCTGACTGATTGGGTCACTGGCCGGAGAATTGTTTGGATAGAAATGCCATCCACAACACCTCCATTCACGACGCAGATGGGTCCTTTTAAGGCATCGCTCATTTACAGGGAGCAAAAAAATGTGTGCCGAAGATGTTTCCGACAAGGACACAAAACCGAAGAATGCAAAAACGAGGAAGTTTGCATTAAGTGCGGGAAGCCAGGCCATCGAAAATCAGATGGGAAATTCGAAACGAGCAGCCTTACTGAGAATCTGGACCATCTGGACAACGAGCCAGGTCGCGACGAGAGAGAAGACATTTACACTGAAAATAATAATGATGGAGAAATGGAAGAAGGAGAGGTCAGTTCTGGGGAGGTGACCAATGAAAATGACATTGATGTTGGCGAAATGGAAGGGAGAGAGGAGGAGAGCGATAATATGTCGATAGTCAAGGATGTGACAAACATGGAGAAAGACAACACAAATGTCAAACTAAAGTCACAAGAGTCTAAAGGAACTCCAGATGAAATTGTCTCTCTAACAGATAATGAGAAAAGAAATGAAAAACAGAAGAATCTGACAGAAAATATCAGGAAAGATTCTATAAAAGATAATAGAGAGGGACGTATAGAAGAGAAGCCTGCGGAGAGAGGGAGGAGAAAACATAAGAATCAAAAAGAAATTGGAAAGAAAGATTCACAAGAGCATACACTTCCCTTCTTCCTAAACAAAGCACGATCATTGAGTCAAAAAAGAAGTAGGCCACGATCTAGATCGCCCACCCAGGAAGAAGAGCGAAAACAGAGACCCAAAACAGAGCAGAATCCAGAAAATAAACAAAAAGACAAATGATAACTCTGATGGGCAACTCTATATTTTTTAGATGGCTAATAAACTAATATAAACTATCCTCCCTCCTCACCTCTTCAGCTTATACACAGAGGGCATAATGAGAGAAGTCGAAAAAGATCCTAGAAAAGATCTATACAGCGAACCAAGCATCCAAGGCTTGAAACTCAGAGACCTTCGTTACGCAGACGACACAGCATTATTATCAACGACAACAGAGGGTAAATCTCTAAAATGAAATATGGCAAAGGGTATGATTTATTAAACATATTTGAGAACGAGTGTTCCTATAGATGTATTTGCTCATAATGGACAAGAAAAAAAACATAC